>OMLM01006923.1:24498-45395 GCA_900302695.1 Helostoma temminkii | reverse complement strand
GGTAAGTAACTAAGTAATAAGTAAATGTCCTGCTCGATTATTCAGATGAAAAACTGCAATTTCAAACTATCTGCATTTGGAAGTGTGGATATTTGAAATAATATAATTAATTAATTTAATTAATACATTTATTAAACCACTATGTGGATTTTTATTTAGGAAAAAACAAAGATAAACGTTTTATAGCAACAAAAGCTGTTTAAAAACATCTTTTCCCCACCTCCAGTGGAGGGTGTGAACGCAACACGACCCTCAGTGTGCAGCTGCTGCACGAGCTATGTCACTAGCAGCCAATAGGAGACGACTTGATAGGCTCTTCAGCCAATCAGAAACGTCGAGGGGCGGGAGTGTTTAATATTCATAGAAGGTGTTTTTGCTCTGAGGCCTCAGCTGCTCTGGGAGCCCCTCTAGATCAGCACAGCCTTCATCATCTTCATCCTCATCAGACCAGAACAAAGACCAGGCTCAGACCAGCTATACTGTGAAATCTAGAGACCATATTGTTCATAGATGATGAAGCTTCCTATATCAAAACAAGTTATGGTGCATCACATCTCAGTGATGGAAAGTAAAAGAGTACTTTTACTACAGTGCAATTTTGAGGTACTTGTACTTCACTTGGGTGTTTCTACTATTCAGAGGGGAATATTGTACATTTTACTCTACTACATTTGTGTGACAGCTGTAGTAACTTTGCAGATGCAGACACTTCGCTTGTAAAAGCTTGTTTGCAGTTTTAAAAAGCTTTAAAAAGTTTAGCTTCACTGACATGTAGCTGCCAACATTTGCTTTTTTATTTCTACAAAAAAAAAAAATCCTGAACAGAAGAAATGAAATGAATGTGGATGGATTTAAGTTATTCTTCTTTGTATGAATTAGATGTAATGAAACCTGAAAAAAAAAATAGTGGTACTGCTACTTGTACGTCCTAAAACTTGAACTTTTACTTGAGTACTGAGTTTAAGTACTTTTGCCAACTCCAGATATTAAGTGAAACCACTTCTGATCATTATCTTGTCCCTATTCCCTCCGTCTTGTCTTCCAGGCTCCAGCAGCCTTCCTCACCTCCATTCAGGCCAGTGCACTGCTAACTTCGCTGACATGGCTCCCACCCTGGCCACGGCGTTCTCTCGCCGCTGGTGGATGGCGGTGACAGCCGTCATCGAGAACCTGCTTTTCTCTGCTGTGCTGCTCGGCTGGGGATCCCTGCTCATCATGCTCAAATCCGAGGGCTTCTACTCCTACCTGTGCAGTGGACCAGGTGAGTCAGCGTCACCTTTACATGGATCATATTAAATAGGTGAGGGGGAAATCAAATAAAAACAAATTAAGGTTTCGTAGTCAAAGTCTGGAGAACAAAACAACATCAGGTCCCTTACAAAAAAGTTGTATACTTAAAGTTTTACTACGTATACTTCAAGTATCATAAGTATATTTCTTGCTAGTATGCTTTTAAATACTTCTTGGAACTAAATTGGCTCACTTTTTAGTTTACCTCTGATAAGTACATAAAAAGTAGTATTACTAGTATACTATACTAGTATAGTAAAGTATACTGAATATACTTATTTTTCATAAGGGATGATGTGGCATGACCTTAAACAGGTAGTTCATGCTCGAAAACCCTCCAATGTGGGTGAATTAAAACAAATGTACAAGGAAGATTGGGCCAGAATTCCTCCACAGTGATGTGTGTGCACTTGAAGTTGTTGCTACCAAGGTTTGTTAGGTTTAGTGGGCAATTACTTTTACACAGGCTTTTTTTCCCATAATAAATTAAATCATCAATGAAAAACAGCATTTTGTATTTCCTCAGTTTATCTTTTGTAAAATTAAAATTAGTTAGAAGATCTGTATCATATATGTGCGACAAATATGCAAAAAAGTATAAAATCATGTTGGGAGCAAATACTTTTTCACAGCACTGTACCTTTCATCAAGTAGTGGACTTGAGGTACTTCTACTCCATCGCATATATTTGCTACAGTTAGTGATTCTGAGTGGGCCACATGTTTGTTAAACTCCAGATCTTTCTTTCATTTACATACTAGAGGCAATTTATCGGACTTTGTGTTGCTCTCTCAGGATCCACAGACATGTAGTTGTACTTCAGAACGATGAGTTCATCTTAAGTAAAACAGTTTCCACCTCACGACCTGAAGCCTCACTGAGAAGGCCTTATTTTATGTAATGACGCTGCAGAAATTGATAAAATGCAGATAAATTGAACAGGCTATGGTTGATAGGAATCAGTTCCACCACTTTTACTACTAATAACACTGTTGCTACCAACATGAGCATATAAGAAGCTACAGGCAGCTCATCTTAAGCGCTCACTTGCCTGTTTGCATCCACTGTTTTGCAAAAACGGGCTTGTTGTGGGAATCCTGGAGTGAATCAGTTTGTAAGGAGCGCTGAGTGGGATGAGAAACCAGGAGCTTTCAACAGACTGATTGCAACACTCAGGGGTGCTTTACGTTGAATGTGTGGTGTAATTCTGGAGATTTCAGGACAGACAAATTAAATAAACTCTGCTCTAAGCTCTAACTCATATTGTGGAGGTGTCACTTCCTCAGCAGTAGCAGCTCACTGTGTACAAGCAAACACACTTATTGACCCCACAGCTGGGATTTCCTTGTGAAAAACAAGTCAATATGTCAGCTGCAGGAGAGCTCTGAACAAGCTACAAAAGATGCTGTGAAGTGCTCCTGCACAACAAACCGGCAGAGGTTATTATTGTTTTATTCTGTCTTCGATCAAAGGTGATGCAGGGAGCCGATGCTCTCAGTGGTTCTTTATTAGTTTCCAGCCGAGAATAAATAAATCAGATGAGTTGGTTTCTTTTAGACATGATTTGGCAACAAAAGAACAACAACAACAACAATTGTTGTCGCCGTCCTCGGCAGCAGATCGATGTGTGAGTGAGACCATTCATCCGCTCATTCTCCACAGTGGCTATCACACAAGCTGTTTTCTGTGCTCGTCTCTTTGATCCTCTGATTGCGTCCCCGTCTGTATTTCTGTCTTTGTGTCGAACAAAGAGGCAGTGATGAAAGCCTTGCAGGGTTAATTTGTGCACGTGAGGCTCTTTAGCGGTTTGATCGCTCTCACACATTTACTCAGACAATCACACGGCCTCATCTGAGGGCATTGTGATCAGCTCTGTTTTAACGGTGTAAAGCATTAGTGCAAGTCTGAATTTTATACTGCATCAGTGGGACCGACATGTACAGTCTGCTCTGACTGAAAGCTCATGATCTATTGATGTTGTATTGAGGGCAGCATGTTTATCTGACATAGTTAAGTTTAGGAATCTCCTGCCATTGACTCGGCTCCTTCCACAGTGACCCGACCCCGGCCACTTCACTGCATGGTTCCACTCTGTTGTCCCTGCTCTCTGACCTGCTATGTGGCATTAAACCATCAATTTTTATTGTTTATGATGAATTAATATGGATAAAAAAATACCTTCTTTGATTACTATGTTATGCTTATACCTAATTACAGAAGAGACGCACAATATTCTCTCACTTCTAGTGTCCGAAGGAGCCGTCTGCCTCCATAACTAGGTGTAAGTGCCATTGTGAACACTGTGAGTCCCAGAAGATTCAGATTAAAGAAAAGGTTCACATCACAGTCTTAAAACAATACACATCTTCCCACGTGAACAGTCTTATTACTCTCTGCACTAATAAAACGTGAAGTGAAACATGAACTTCCCTTTTTTGTTTCCACCGACGCTGTTTAAAAAAGTGCCCAGTGTGCACACTGTGTACTGCAGTGTATGAGAACACCTGTATTTGTCGTGTTTCTTCCTTCTGCCACACCTTTAAACAGGTGATGTGTAAAACCGGTGGAGTTTAATAGCTGCTATCTCCTACCAGCAGCATAACAAGGCACTGAGTCAGAAATGAGAGGGCATTCGGAGGCCAGTCTACAACTGTGCCGCATATTTTCAAGTTTGTCCGGTGTTTGGTTTGAGGAAATAAAGCAGAATGTGTGGAGGAATTTCACCAAGTGGCTGAATGACCTGCTGCACCAGCACGTCTGATGATTTACAGCAAGAATGACAGCAGATAAACACGCCAAAGAGTGCGAGAAGACATAATAAGAGGCATCGAAACACAATATAGTTAATCCTGTGTGCAAATGTTACCCTGCACATACATCAAGCTTAAGTTTGTTGGTGAAGCTGTGGTGCGTTGTTTCAGCTGAGCCTGTCGTCCCACGGCTTGTTCTTCCTGTCATGTGACATAGAGGTAAACATGTTGTCACGTATGAGAAATAACAACACTCATCACTGAATGTTGTTGCATTTATGTACATTCCTCCTAAAGGAAAGTTGCAAATGTTTAAAAAAGCCAAGGCGGCTTGAAAACAGACATTTTAAGATTGCTCTCTCGTTCTTCTGTCCGTGTGTACCTACTCTTGTGTTTCATGCTGCCTTGAGGCTGCTATTCGACCTTCTAACCACCAATTGACTCCTTCAAATTTACACAGTGATGACTGTGTCTTTACATGAGCAGCCACTAATCACAAGGAGCAGAGCCTCTATCTGAGGCTTATTGATGCAGCTGCAGTTTGTACATCAGTTTGTACATCCTCTTTGATTCCTCTTCTGTTGGTGCATTGTTGTAATGCGCCAGTAATCACTGATAAGGGAAGGAAGTCAAGGCAACAAATCCTTTAGCCATTTTAGTAATCATTAAGCCAAATGGCTCTGTACAGGGAGACACTGTTAGAAGAGAATGGACTGGAGTAAAAAAAATGTTTGTATAATGCTGATATAGTTTGTGTTGGCATGAAAGAGACGCATCCTCTAACTGAAAACAGGTACACAGTGAGCACAGTGTGTTTGTGAAGAAGGGAAGTTACAGGCTTTATATTGTTTAGTGGGCTTGTCTGTGTGTGTGTGTGTGTGTGTGTGTGGTCATGGTTCCACTTGTATTGACTCAGAGTCGCTGCATCCATTTCATTAGTCAGCAGTCTGGGTCGCTGGGGACAGATGCTGCTTCCTTCTGTTAGTCCAACAGTCAGCACTTAATGCTCCGATTCACCTCGAACATCAGCGGAGAGGTGGAGCACAAAATCCATCTATTGACAGAAGGTATTATCACAAAGGGCTTCAGAAATCTGATATCAGTGAACATAGTTGTGACATTTTAGCCATGCAAGATGTGCCTGGAGATGTCTGTCCAAGCTGAATATGCCGACGACTATGGATCCGCAGATATTCATGTCCCCCAGAGGATGAATCCTTGGACTTTGCATTTCAAGCTTCCAGAAAAAGTTGACACATTTGTTTCAGAGTGGCATTTCTCCAAGGGTACTAGGAAGCTTTCTATGACGTTTGGTGGAGAAGTTCATGGTTCCTGCGGGATGAATAGGAATAATGTTGGTGAACCTATCACTATCATCACTTCTGAATTTTAATTTACTGACTTTCCCAGTGCTCATTAGAGGGTGGGACAGAATCTTAACCAAAACTCAACTAAAACTCTCCCTCAAGCTCCATTTTCAATTTTTACACAAACACTTCTCCCAGTTTTTGTCCTCTAAAGTCCTTCATTGTACAAAAGCGTTCACCATTAACTATGTTGAAATGATGATTCTCCAGTTAGGATGATATGGATGTAACACTACAAACAACAGGTTTAGATCACATGCACACCTTAGGTACAGCTTCACAGGGCCTCTAGTGTCTCTGTAGTCTTGACTGAGTTTGTGTCTGACCATGCAGCTGATTATAAAAGTACATTTATGTTATGTGAATTTTGTTGAAGGTTTTTCTACAAACAACTGTCTGAAAAGAATAAAAGGTTCATTCTTGTTCTAGGATGCAGCAAATGACCAGAGCGCATGCTCTCCTGTGCAGGGTTCAGGTTCATAAATGTGTAAATGGTAATTTGAACATCAACAAGGACACCTGGGCAAATGACCACATGACAAGACCTGAGCGTTTTTTAATTCAGCCACATGTCCCATGGTCTTCTCCCACAGTGATCAGATCGTGATCTGCAACATCTGTTTGGCACAGGGGTTTACGCTGGATGCATGAGCTTGACCGCCCACCCTAGAGTCAATGGGCGATCCAACTGAACCATTGCTGCCCCTTCCAAAACATATCACTACTTACTACAGCAAATTAATCGATTCGCTCTAAACTATAAGTTTGTTCTTAATGTGTCACTGTCGCTCTGCTTCACGTACCAACATTAAATCAACACCGCAGTCTTCACATGTTCATTAAACCATGTCACCTTTCACCTACTTACATCCTCACTGTGCCAGTTTTCTCCACATGTGTACATTTCGTATGACATAATAATTTCCTGTTGTTCTTCTAAATTCTCCGCTCAGACCAGGGTCAACACCTCCTCCCTCCTCTCTTGCACCTTAAGCTGGTTTAGCAGGGGCAGAAATCAACATCACACACAACCTCTTTAGAACATAAAGGAGCTGACTTTTAGTTCTGTTTACTAGAGACTTGAGCTGCAGTTGACAACTTGTCCCCAGGACAGAAAAAAAAACCACTCTGATGATTAAGTGCTTTATAGCCTTCACATGCCTCCTCCACACGACACATTTAGTAACTGCTGAGTCAGTCGGGCAAAATCAAGTCAAGGTGAGTGAAGAGTTGTTTTCCTCTGTCTGTCGGTTGAGACCAGCAGAGTTTTGCCAGAGGCACCAGACTCGTAGAGCATATAGACTAAAATAGACTCCACATGGACTCGGCAGAGTCTGTTGTCGGTAATTCAGTAGGAGGATGACTCCTCAGCACATGCAGGGGTTCAGATGTGGCTATTTCTGGTGGCTGTTTACTCAGTATTGTGTTGTTTTCCCCTCTGGTTTGCTTACGTGACCTTTCATAAGTCGACTAACTTTCCAATCAGCAGCTCAGCTCTCAGTAAAGGAGGTGCAAAATTAGCAGCCCAGGCTTCACAGAGCAACATTAGAAATTAGCTCACTAGAAATACCCAGAGTATTTAGTTTAGATCACACTGAAACCTTAAGAATGAACAAACAAGTCAACAGGCTCTTTTGGGCTGTTGTTTCATAATCATAATCTCTAGAACACAGAACATGACAAACTTTGTTGTGTGCAACACAACAGATCTCCACATTTAAAACAACACACAGGATTTATCCTGCGCATTTTTCAGAAGAAGATTATGATTAATTATTAATAATAGTGAAGTTGTCTCACAAACAGACATGTGAGATATTTGTAGCTTTGACAGCCTTTGGTATAAAATAAGGAAAAAGTCAAACAATGAAAAAATTAAAAGTAGTTAATTTCAATTTTCTTTTTTGTAAAAGCATGTGGAATTATCACATGTGGCTAATAAGTAGTCACTAATGTTATTTACAAACAAAGAATAAAAATGACTTCTGAATTATGATGAAGTAGATGGATTTATCTTTATAAAATGAAAACAGGGCAACGAAGGACAAGTACCTCAGAACTGTAGTAAAGTAAATGTTCACTTTCTTTCCATCTTAAGTATAAACATAACAGACTGGACATACCTGTGTTGTTCTCAGACAATGTTACAGATCTTAAAGCTTTAAGTAGAAATGCTGTAAGTTATGTGGGATCTGGAGGTTGTTTGGACCAGTGCAACGTGCAGCTTTAAGAGGATCCAGTTGATTCCTGCTCAGATCTGAATGTTTTTCCTCTATTTCTTCTCATCATCCAGAAAACAGGTCCAGCCTCAATGTCTCCAACACGACAGCAGAGGAATACCTGGACATGAACGGTTGGCCCATCTGCAAGGACCAGGACGAGATGCTGAACCTGGCCTTCACTGTGGGCTCCTTCCTGCTGTCTGCCATCACCCTTCCCATGGGCATCGTAATGGACAAATATGGACCACGAAAGCTAAGACTTCTGGGCAGGTGAGACTGGAGGAGAACTCTTACATGACATGTTGTCTGTTTGGTTTATGTATTGCCTTCCTTTTATTTATACTGTGTATGTTTTCACAGTGCGTGCTTTGCCTTTTCCTGCCTCCTCATCGCTTATGGAGCGAGCGATCCTAACAGTAAGTAGCTTCGCTCCTATTTGCACACAGTTCTCAGTCAGACACAGAAGTGCATGTGCATGGACACTTTAATCAATCAGACCAGATTCGCCGGAGTTGCAACCAAAGTAACCACATCTCTGTGTCACTAATCTGCTCTTCCTCCTACAGACCTGTCCATCTTGATCTTCTTCGCGTTGGCGTTGAATGGGTTTGGAGGCATGTGCATGACCTTCACTTCTCTGACGGTAAGAAAGCTGAACTACCATACAGTACTTAACATGTGAGAAAGCAACTCTGGAGTCAGGCACACAAAAGCTGTTGTTAATGTAACGCCGCTATCAGCAAATCAGCCCAGTAGAGCACAGCGATGAAAGAGGAAATGAGTGAAGATGGAAAACTGAAAGAAGGAATCAGATAAAAGAAAGACAGTGGAGTAGATCTATAGCATCTCTGTGGTGTTGTAAGAGGAGTGAAGAAGAAACAAGAGATGCGTTAGAGGTAGTGTTTGAAAAGACGGACAAAGGGGGAGACATGAGCAGGTCACAAGAGACAACTGGGAGAAAGTGATTAACAGATGTGCAGATAGGAGGAGGGGGGCGGACGGAGTCGAGGAGGAAACCCTGTGGTTGGATGATGTCATCAGA
The DNA here is from genome assembly GCA_900302695.1 of Helostoma temminkii. Lineage (NCBI taxonomy): Eukaryota > Metazoa > Chordata > Actinopteri > Anabantiformes > Helostomatidae > Helostoma > Helostoma temminkii. The sequence goes on along the minus strand of OMLM01006923.1, from coordinate 36,724 downwards.
TAGCGAAAATGCTGCATCACAAGAGAGGCCATGTGAGAGAGAAAGTGTGCACTAGTGATCTATTATTCACTGCTGCTCTGCTGCTCTGGCTATGAGGAAAAAAGACAGCTGTCCCATTACTATTTCATCCACACAAGGACACAGGGTTCATGTGTGTGTGTCTACAGATGTGCAGGCTGATGGACGGTGAGGGTGCGCTGGGTTCAAAACAAGGACTGCACATATAGTTGCCACAAGCTGCACCACTTGTTATGTCGCGGCAGATTTGTCTTTGCAACTTTATCAGAAAACGGAGCGAGGGCAGAGACAGACCGTCTCTGAGGAGACTAACAGGAAATAGCGACAGGGGAACTGAACATGTGTGTGTTTGCATGTGTCTACACCCAAGCTTCAATGTTTCCTATTCAGGCTGTCTGCTGGGACCCTGACTGACACACACACACACACAGAAGTTGCTCAGCTGGTTTGCAACCCCTCACCCACTCCAGCTTCCCAGTCTTTGTTTTTGTCTTCTCCGGTTTCAGCTGCGCTCACAACTGTAAAAACGTGTTCTTGCACGAGTTTTGTATGTTACTGTATATCTGACCTTATGGGTGTGTTGTTTTAGCTGTGCAGCGCCTCTAACCTACAGTTAGCTGAGTTTTACAGCCCCCTGCAGGTCTCTGCAAATGTTTTATTTACTTTGCAGATAAAAACCAAACATGGTTTTTGGTTGTTGTTGCTACTTTGCTCTGGCCCTTCTCTTCTGCTACTAATTCCTGAATCTCTGGGTCAGGTGCTGTTGCTGACAAAAACAATCATTTTTAAAAAACCTCTAGCCTTTATTCTCCAGTGGCTGCAGCATCATGGGTCAATTAAACTCCCCGGGTCAAGATGACCCACGGAGCATGTGTGTGTTTCAGTAATTTGGGACTAGCCCCTGAGATTTCTTTCATCCTCTTCTTCCAGCACTGCACTTTCTTTCCTTCTTTCTCTCTATCCTGACATTGTGTGTTTTCTCTTTATCTCTCGTTGCTTCACTTCCTCATTCCCCTGCTGTGGACGCACACTCAGCACTCAGTGTCCCGGGGATGGAAAACAGGGAGACAAGCAGAGGATGAGGAGGAGGGAGGGGTTGGTTAATTCCCTCTCTGCTCTTCATTCCTCTCATTCTGTGCTTGTAAACAGCTTCGTGTTACAGAGAAATCTCCTTTTACCCACTGAACATTCTCAAACACAACCTCATCTGAATGCATATACACATATATACACATACACTTGAAGCTCCACCTCTTGTTCTTTGTTCGGTTTCTCGGCACGTGTTGGAGACAGCTCTTCTTTCTGGGTTTGGTCTCCTGCATTAATGCTGTGCTCGCTGCCCTAATCTACTTTCTGTCTGATGCCTTGTGTATTTTCTGTGTTTACAATCCCTTTTTTCTGTGTCACTGGACCATCTGGGAACATTTTTATGTGCCTGCTAGTTGACTAACTGATCCTCTAACTGAATCCTGGCCTGAAACTGTCAACAAATTATGATCAGTGCATTTTTTTGTTCTCTCTATTGAGGAGTATTTTTATGTTAGATGGGGTATTTATGAAGTGTACACACTGCACTCCTTTGTGCCCGGTGTAGGAATGAGAGCAACAAGGCAGTGAGATCAGGCTGTGAACTTTTTTCACCATGCAGTCAGGGAGTAGATGGAGGACGTACAGTAAGTGCTCTGTGTGCTGCATGTGACCTCATGACATTAAATGACTATTAGGAGAAGCAGGGAAAAAATGAATGAATGAAAGCTGAAGGTTAAGAGTTGCTCAGTAATTTGAGATCGGAGGCCAGGCACTTTCAGACAGAGAGGGAGTCTCCCCCTCCTCTTCCAAGAACATATTTACAGTGGAAACAATCTTCAGGTTCAGTTTGCTCACAGAAGCCCTCGAAGTCATACTGAAAGCTGTATGGTTTATTATTGTAGCACTTTGAGCATCTGACAAAAGCGACATTACAGGCTGATATCAGGTCAGGAAAAGGGCTGAAGAAACATCATTCACGCAGACTGTTACACTCTGTTGTTATCTAAAGAGAGACGCCTCGATTACTGTCTGGCTCAGCTGGTTCCAACTGGCTGACACATACACATAAATGGAGCCGCCACACATCTACTGATACTCTGCTTTTAGCCTTGACTCAGTTAAAAGGAACATCTCTGAGATCATCGCCAAGATACAGCTACACAGCACATTTTCTCTTTTTGTGTTATAGCTCACTGGTTTCGGTTCAAAATATATGAAACTGAGCCTTCGATTTCTCAAAGGAAGGAGCAAAAGATGACGTCAGGTCGATGGAGGCATGCAGTCTGGTGTTCATCAGCTGGTGTTTGCTAATCTTACGCCCCACTTGGCTTCTCTTTATGATGGTAGAGTCCTTCCCGGGCATCAGGACAGGACCGGTCAGAGCTGGTTCTCAGTGATCTAGCAGCAGGCAGCTGAAGTTTCCACTTGCTGCACCAAACCCTCTTCCTTATTTCATTTCTCTGTTCGGCTTCCCCCCGCTCCTGTCCAGGCTCAGCATGTTTTCTCACTCCCTAGGCCTCTGTGTCACCTCACACTCTGCCTTTTTTCTATTTAGTTTTCAACACTCAGCACAAATACTCATCCAGAATGACTTTGTAAATATGCGCAAAAGTGCAGGATGGCCAAATCTGCAGTCACAAGGGAAAATCAATTAACCAAGAATCTGAACCTGTTTAAGAAACGTTGGATTCAAGTTCATTCAAGAGGGAAAACAGTTGAAAATTGGCCTTTTGGTCTTTCAGCTTTTTAACTTATGTCCACAACATGAATCAAAGTCAAATCTGACTTGTCTGAAGTCTTCCTGAAGTATCAATAATAAATAAGAGGCACACAGTGTTCATCTCCTGCGCTGATAACATTCAGCACTCTCACCCGAAGAAGATAAAATCACAGCAGAACAGGTTTCAACAAGCGATGCAAAAATAGAAACCACTAAAATATGTTTTAGAGTGTTAACAAGCGACAGCAGCTCCGAGAGGCTGTGTAACGAAATGCCAGCATGTGACAGTGCTAACATACGGATGTCGAGCAGCTACTTTCACCATGTCCTAGTTCTTTGTGTTAGCTTGTCACATTTGCTCATTAGCAGGTTGAGGAAAGTGAGAGGGTTTTACCTGCCTCACAGCACTGCAGATGTTTTTGAAGGCTGCTGTTTAACTGTAGGGGCATTTACAAGCGCTCGTGTTTCTCCAGGATGTTTTGGCAGTGGCACAAGATCTGCTAGAGGGTTGTTAAATAATAGATAGAAATTTTTGTTTCATTTTTCCACGTGATTCTAAGGAAAATGTTGTGCAGAGTCATGACAAATTTAAAGACCCATTTAGCGATAGTCTTTCTTATAATCGTCTTTGCCATTATTTTCAATTAATCTAATTCAATCAGACAAAAACAAAACCTGCACCTGGTATGAACTGCACCCTGATCTCTTATCTCCAGATGACTTATCTGAATCTAAAATAGACCTTTACTGGCTGTCCAAACACCGAGCCCATATGTGTGTGTGTGTCTTTTGACTCTGTGCAAGGGTACACTGTGAGCACAGCACTAACAAAACACCTATTCAGTAAGAAAAGAAACAAAAACATAGATGTGGGTATTGATGCACAGGAGTGTCTGGCTCTAAATGCACTGTAGAGTAAAGCCTGTGGAAGTAAATATTCACACACCGCACCCTGAGGTTTGAGGAAACGCAGGTAGTGAGTTCATTTGTTGAAACAGACCAGTTCCCTGATGGAAACTCTCGCTTAAACATTAGCACAGATTAGAATTTAAAAACTCACTGCATGCCCAGTAGCTACCAACCATAAAAGTCCCTGACTTTTTATTTAGAGTCAGTCGTTTTTTTTTTAATTTGTCCACACTAGCATGCTGAAACTAAATTAAGGTCATATCAGCCATGAGCCAAAATGTATTTTTACTGGAGGGAGCAGGTTTTCACTGACCCAGATCAACTGTAGGGTCAAATGTGTGATCATAATGTTTGCCATCTCGTGACTGTTTACAGTTGCTGTGCAGGCAGTCGCTCGTTGCACCTGAAGCCCCTGCACATTCTTTGTCCTCCACTGTTTAACAGTGACAAACTCACCTGTCAGCTTGACTGATGTGTTATTGACTCCAGCTACAAAAACACTGTTATCTGCTGCTTGTCAAGCCTGACAGCTGCTACTCGCATGAACGTACTGACTCACGTTTATCCTTGTGATGCTAAAACCATAAATCCCTACTTCTTCTTTCACCATTAGTAGACCAGACTGGTTTGTGACACGTTTTAAAAACATCAGCTGGTTGTGACTCAGACAAAGTAGCCCTGAGAAACTCCCGGTGTGATGCAAGCATTTCATCAGAAGTATGACAAAGATTAGACTTGGGTTTTACTCAGTTGCCACTGACAACTGTGCATCTTCTCCCAAACAGTCCTGTTCCAGATTTAAACAAACAGGTGTATTCGTGGGACAGAGGTGAATGACACAGAGGTTAGGGCCTCACTAAAAACACCACGGTGGTCTTATTCTTCTGTATTTACACCAAAGGTTGGAAACTAAATGATAGATGATGATTTGACCTAGTGACTGTGGTGGTTAGGATAACAAGGAGACAAACTAACTACATGGCAAAAGTATAGTGATAAAATTCTGCCCCCCCCTCCCTTATTCCAACCTTAGCTAATTTCTTTCCAAGATCTGTGCCATTAATAGAGCCCCTGGAAGAGCTTGGACGTAATAATTTGTCATCACAAGCTAAATGATGGGGAAGTGAGAGAGCAACAGTCAGGAAATCTGAACCTGTTGACTCTGCATAGATATCCTGAGTTGGCCTTTGTCGTGACCACATGAAGTTCGCTGAGCTAGACACAAGTGTCTCCTCTCCCACAGTCACCTGCTTTACCCCCACTGTGTTGTCTGTCAGTGGGTCACCTCCTGTAAGGTGTCACGACTGGGTTCTTCTGGTTTTGAGGAATTCAGAGTGCTCGTTAATTTGGAGGTTATGCCAGGGGTGTGGCGATTTTTGTACCTCACCTTTGCTCCAGTAAATCTGGGGAATGATGTCTGTGTGGGTTGAGAGGGTTCAAGTAGGAGCCTAATAAGCTGCACCCCTGCGGTTTCCAGCGGCTGGTGGACGAGTGTACAGACAGATGAGGACAATGAGAGCACAAGTCGTCATTGTGAACTCCCTGCCCTCTCACTCTTCCACCAGGGAACCACTTCACTACTGTTGTTGACTAAGAGTTAGATTTCCTCTGCTACTTGTTGAAACTACATATTGTCCAGATGCCATGACTCAAGCATTACAGAGGATAAATCTCTAAGCCACACGTCTGCCTCTGCGAAACAGGCTATTTTGACTTGGTTAAGAACATTGTGTGCTGCAGTCTTGAGTTGAGTGTCATTGTGCAAGACGGCTCACGGCCTTTGCTGTCTCTGCCTTGCTTCAAATGCTGGAACAAAAACAACACAGGAACGCTCTGCTTCAGGCAGCACATTTTGTACTTCATGGTGAAAACTATCGATGCTCAGAAATCGGGGGGAACTGCGAGGAAATGTTTGGATGTGTGTGGTCACTGAGTGACCTTTTGATAGGTTTTAATGGATTGTACAACAAGGAAATATGACAAAAAGGATTAGTGTGCAAGCTGACATGCTGTCCACAGAGGAAACATTAAGTAGTTAATCTGCTGTTAGTTAACAGGCTGCAGAGTAAAGGTGTGGACTAACACTGGATCCCTCTGATACATGTTATTAAGATTTAAAACAACAAAAACAAAAAATATTTAAAGCGACATGTGGCAATTGCTGAACAGTACTATAGTATTAAAACAAGTACAACTGTAGCATAGATGGTGCAGAAACTGATATAAGTATCTTATACAATGTTAACAATATACTGCACCACACATCTAAAGTTTGTCTGCATTTACACTTATAAACTTCAAGTTTGAGAAAGAGAGTGTTATGTCTTGTTTCAGAAGTCACATAGTTTTGCTTAAAGTGTGAAGGACATGCTGCAAAAAACCTTTTTTTTCATCACTAAATCATTGAGGTGAACCTCCACAGTGAAATTCAAGAAGCTCCAGACCAGTCAGTGTTTCATATTGAAATGCTATGAGATTTTCATCTGATTGTTTGGTCATTATGTGTTTGTGGGTGTTTAGTGATGTGCCAGACTGCTGTGTATTCATCTGTAAGCGTCTCTGCTCTCTCCACAGCTTCCCAACATGTTTGGAGACCTGAGATCGACCTTCATCGCTCTGATGATCGGATCTTATGCCTCCTCTGCTGTCACCTTCCCCGGCATCAAGGTAACATTTGATCATTTAAATCACCTCACTCTCACCTAACCCCAATATACTCATTGATCTCTCCTCATTTGTCACGTAAGGATTCTTCCTCTAAGGAGATTTACTCAGAAAGAGTATTATTAATATCACAGAATGTGTTATTGATTCCTCATTATGATGTATTTGTTTGGGCACCGTCTGCCCGCCTGTAGGTGATCTATGATCTGGGTGCCGCCTTCATCTCCATCCTGCTGGTTTGGGCCGCCTGTGCCTGCCTTGTCTTCCTCAACTGCTTTGTCAACTGGCCCCTGGAGCCCTTCCCTGGACCAGAAGACATGGATTTCACGTAAGGCAGATGCACACTCCCTCTGGCTCACACAGATATGCATGTAGACATTTCTGTAGACGCCAGCTATCAACGTTAAGGAGCCATTGTAATGCTATCAGCTGACTTAAATAGATTCAGACTGAGCCTAGATAGCTTGTATTCTCCACACAAATATTACCACATACACACACTGCATAGACATACATGGTCCCTAATGCAAACTAAATCCCAGTGTAATGCAGCACAGGCCAAGTGAGCCCTAAAGACAGGAAAGTCCATAAATTCAGATGATCAGCTGGCTTTGCTCTCATTCTCCTGGATCTTTTGCTTTCTCCTGCCTTTACCCTTTTCCTCACTGCCTGCTGACGTTGTTTTCCTTTCCTCTTCCTCTTTAATAGATAACATTTGACTTTTTTCTGTCCTGACGATCATACTTCACCTTCTTGTCTCCTTCCAACATTGCCTCAGGGTGAAGATCAAGTTCAGCTGGCTGGGCTTTGACCACAAGATCACTGGGAAGCAGTTTTATCACCAGGTGAACAAGGTGGGGCGCCGTCTTAGTGTTGGCAACTCCATCAAACAGCAGCAACAGCTGTCCAAAGATCTGGCCACACAAGAGGCCAACAAGCTGTGCCTGTCCACCGTCGACTTGGAGGTGAAGTGCAAGACCAACGAGGAGAGTAAGTCTGAAACAGAATCACCGAGACACTCTGTTAGATAATATCAGGATTTGTGAATGTGTGACAAAGTTACGTCGACATAAGCGCTCTTTGTGCTGAAATCACTCAAAGCCAGTCCCTCTATTTGTTGTGTCCTCTTTGCCAACTTATGAATATTCATCCAAGTATGTCAAAAGCCAGTCTGCTGTAGAGTCAGTTCTGAGAATGAAGTGAGCAGGGGAGCGGATCTGTGTGCCAGATTTGCCTGAATGCGTTGTGACGGATAAAGGCTTTGCAGACAACAGTACATCCCACAGTCCTGGAGAAGAATAATAAAATGTTCTCCACTGAGAATTGAGTCACTATGCTGTTGCCTTTCTCTTACATAAAAGTTTGTCAGCCTGCTCAATATCTTTTAGTCCCGCTGACGATTTATTTAAAGTACAAAAGCCTGAAGTCATCATATACAATATGCACAGTAAATTATAAAGACAAAGTTACTCGTTCACACAGAACGTCACAAAAAAAATCAATTACTGCAGCTGTAGCAATGGTTTAAATTTCCCCATTAGGGATTATTAAAGTATTCTCTCTCTCTCTCATAAATATTCTCTCTTATCTCTTGAACTTGTGTTTTTACTAAATATAGTCACATTTTAAGATTTAGAGGTTAAACTAGAGATGTACGCCGTCATAAATATGGTGGAAATTCAGCAACGTCGAATCTTTTCTCCGAAAAACATCAGCCTCAGGATATGACCTACATCTGTAAACAGCAATTAGGCCCAACCAACTGACACTGTACCCCTTTACTGCCCCTTTACCTCTGCTACATCCCAGCTCAGCTAACAGCAGTTACCTCTAGTCCTCCAGGACTCCTCAGACTCTCTTTGCTCCAGCACCGGGGTCAGGGACTCACAGTGGGGAAAGTCTGGTTACTTCCCTCTCAGCGCCTTTAGGACCAAACGAACCATGGAATTGGTTCGGACCCCGTCCTTAGAAAGGCTGCTCAGCAGGTGTTTGCATGCTGGCAGGCAGCTCTAGAGAAGCATTGTTGTGGGTCAAAGTATCAGACGCTGCGAGTGTGTGTGACCGTTTCTGTGTGTGTGTCAGGATGATCACGGCTGGTTTCATAACAGCTGGACTTGTTCAGTCTGTCGCTTGCTTAAAATATCTTCATTCTGCTCCAATTTGATGTCAATGTTTATATTGTGAGCTTATAGGATGGTTACAATTACCGTATGTGCAGCCTCACTGAGCTCGTAGACTCTTTTTATTTTCTGTTTTCATCAGATGCAGAAATACACACATCAGGGTTTAATGACAAAATGCACATTTAGTTTCTTACATAACTGTGTGCATGTGAGTTTAGAGGGAGCGCTTAAAAAATCTTATAATGCAGAACAATCATGACCACATTAGACCCTTAATCGAGCCTTGGATGGATACCTGTTGCTCTGGTAATAAACCATCTGCTCCATCTGTGCACTCACCATTAATTGGTTTGTCCAGTGCTTCACCATATGGGCAGTTGTGTCCATTTTCCATTTATATTCACAGCTTTGATTAATGATCAGCCCACCTTTCTTGGAGTTCCTCATTCACTCAGCTTCTCATGCATTCTCAATGATCTCCATTTGTGACTTTAGTGCCTCGTGTGTTACTTTTACCATTTTTACACCTCAAGTTTCCTATGTGATCCTTAGCAGAAAGGTTTAAGGGGAACTCAAACCTGATTTAACACGTTTAGTACATATGATTTTACATATCTAAGAAGCAGATATCCCTACACATCCTGTAAAAAAAGTTGAATTTAAAATGTCCTCTATGCTTGTGGAATTGTTTCCCAAAGTTTGAAATAAAACCCATAACGTCATCAGAGCATCTCAGCTGAGGCTTGAAGTAGGCGTTTGAATAAAGTCAGAATTTAAGAGCTGGCATTTAAAGAACATCTATATGTTGTCCAGTGACATATAAGTAACAGTCATATTCTAATAGAAGTCTATTGTAGTAGACTTGTAGTCGGAACTTATGTTGCTGGAACCAGGCAAACATTTGATTTCTATGAGATTCAGAAAATACCATTTAATATACAACCTACATCTAGATACCAAATAAAAGACTTGGTTTGCATGGTAACATGTTTAAACTGAATCACAGAATAATCTATTCAATGCTGAAGTCACATATAGGGTTTTTTTTAATAAAGCAGTAAGGAGATATTCTGAAAAGCACATGCGACTCTGGGTAGAAAAAAATCTCCCCCTAGAAAATACAAGCAAACTCTAATAATCTCTCATTTTATTGCAGCTCAGTCCTTCATGAAGAGTATCTTCAGTCCCATCTTCTTGCTGAGCCTCATCACTATGTGTGTGACCCAGCTGCGCCTCATCTTCTACATGGGAGCCATGAACAACATCCTGGAGTCTCTGACAGATGGAGACCTCAACACAGGTGTGTGCTGCTGCAGGCACATAGTACATTAAGACACTGATGTGACTGGATGCTTTTTATCTTTAACCGCTGCTCTGAACATATACATTTAAATGTGCTGAACTGGATATTCACTTCCTGTTGAGGTTATTTGTGTGTTTTGAGTATGTTCTCTGACAGCCAACAATCCCACAGCTGCTTTCTGCTCAGCTAAACTGCCATGTTGCTTTTTTGTTAACTCTGCTTTGTCTTTCCTTTTCTGGTTCATGCTCACTTTTTCTCTTTTCCTGTCATGCTGGCTTCCTGCTGCATTTGCAGTGGAGAGGATGCAAGTAGGTAAGAGACCTAAGGCCAAAGTCAGAAAACATTTAACCAGCCCTCACTTTCTCTCCTCGGCTGTCTGTCTGTCTGTCTTTACCGTAACTAAAATGTGTGGTCAAAACCTGGAATCCCCTCTGACATCCAGTAAACCTCTCTTCATCAGAGTCCTGTGTGTTTTCCTGTGTGTTTGCCACTTCTTAACTGTTAACCTCATGCTAACAACCCTAAAAATATAGCGTAATAACTCTGTTGGTGCTGTCATTTGATTCTCAGTGAGTGTCTACACGTCCATCTTTGGCGTGCTCCAGCTCCTGTGCCTGATCACCTCTCCTGTGATTGGCTACGTCATGGACTGGAAACTCAAGGATTGCGAGGATGAGAATGACAAGACCGCCAAGAGGTCAGAGTGCACACATGAACACTATATCTACAGCACATCGTAAAATACTATACTGAATATGTAATATTTCTGTTCTGTTAGGGAGCCTGGTCAGCCTCGTCGCCCCGACAAACAGATCCAGAAGATCGTTAACGCCACCAGAGCCTTCATCTTCACCAACCTGCTTCTGGTTGGCTTTGGAGTCACCTGCATCGTCCCTAATCTGCCGCTTCAGGTACACAGACACACACATACAACTGGTGCTGCTGTTTCCTCCCAGAAAGAGTTAACACTGCAGAGAACCACTGTAGGAGGCACATGATGTTCAAAAAGTAATTCACATGGTAATGCTTTAGTGACACCTGCTGGACAAAACTGTTGTTGCAGCTTATTTACTAATTCTGAATCTCATCTATCACAGATTAGAGCCAAGTCTCAGTGAGACAGACCAGCTATCATCAGGCGCCGTACCTAATGGAAAATGTGTTTTTTTTTTCTCCTCCTCTTCAGATTCTGTCCTTTATCCTGCACACTATTGTCAGAGGCTTCATCCACTCTGCAGTCGGAGGCCTGTACGCTGCTGTGTAAGTGTCTCATATGTTCAAATGATGAAGGCATACAAATACACAAGGATATTATACAAAATACAGTAGAATATACCATTTACTGGATAGACTGTATGGCCAAGCACATATGGAAACCTGAAAATTAAATGTTTACTCATTAGAGTAATAGAGGTTCACTATATTTGACACATTTCTCTAATTAGAACAAATGCCTTGCATGAGACTGAGGAACAACCTTTATAAGCCTTTAAGTCATTTTACCTGTAAACATAGCAAAGATTTTATGTTTGCAATTCTGTTTTTGTTTTACTTTTTTACTTACACCAACGTATTTCTATGGTACTATCACTTTTACTGAAGTAAAGTACCCGAACATTATTCTACCACTGCAGAAGTTATATAGTGTGGAATGAAAGGACAGAGCCTAAAACATAATGAACAGCCTCACAGTAAAAGTGTTCACATACCTTCACCAAGGTAAGTGGTGACACCTGACTGAATTTCAACATGTTCTTCCCCTGCAGGTATCCATCCTCTCAGTTTGGCAGCCTGACAGGCATGCAGTCTCTGATCAGCGCTCTGTTCGCCCTGCTCCAGCAGCCTCTCTTCATGGCCATGGTGGGACCCTTGGAGGGAGACCCTCTATGGGTAAGAGGACACAAATGTATTGGCATTAGTAAAACAGAAGCATCAATGGGAAATATTTAGATATTTGAATGTCGTCTTCAGGTAAACTTGGGCCTGCTGGCAGTGAGCATGCTGGGATTCTGCCTGCCTTTCTACCTGCTGTGCCACAGTCGTCACCTCCAGCGTCTTAGAGACGAGCGCGACGAGGACCCCAAGATCTACCTTAAGATCAACAACAGCAGCAAGCCTGAGGCTTTCGTCTAGCTCTGAATAAATAACGGAGAGCGTGACGAGTTTTAAAAACTGTAGAGGACGAGCTAAAGACAGAAGGACGGACATATAGAAGAAGAGAGGGAGGGGAGAGTGGTGGAGATGACTTCCATGTGTAACATCTGTCCTCCAGCACCTTTCTCATTTTGTTTGATGACACACAAATCCCTTACACACACCCCAAACACACACACACACACACACACACACACACACACACACACACACACACACACACACACACACACACACACACACAGGTCCCTCCATAAAACTTAGATTGATTCACTTCAGAGGAAACTATTATGGAAAGAACAATTG
>OMLM01006923.1:7731-24478 GCA_900302695.1 Helostoma temminkii | reverse complement strand
AACATATGCTAAACTGATCTGACACACACACACACACACACACACACACACACACACACACACACATCATTATACTGCCAAATCGTTTTTGGTCAAACATGACACAAGAGTTTCATCCTCCCTCATTTAATGAGAAAACACTGTGAGAAACCTGACATACGAGCACACATCCGCTCTGACTGATTCAGCCTCTGCCAGTCCAGAATTTTAGAAGAAGATGCCACTGAATGGAAGGCCACAGTGAGGAGATTTTGGAGAGACAACTTCTCAGTGACATTATTGTTGTTCTTTTAAGGCACCTCTGAAAAAACAGCTGGTGCAGTGTGAACATTGACGGCAGTAACCACTTTGTTTTCTGTGTGTAACGGCTGCTTGGTTTTATTTCTGAGGCCTGAAAGATCTTTTGGGAGACAAAAGAAGTAGGTACACATGCTAAAGTTACACGTTTGGTCATGAGATCTCTCCTTCGTCTTGTGCCCAAGGGCATTAACTGAATAAGAATTAGAATTCACAAACAGCATTATTAGTAGCAGATCAGACACACACACTATGATGGCTTTTTAACCAGCACAAGAAAACACCACAGTATTTCTGCATGAGTGAGGAGTCGCTTTCTGTCATTAGATAAACTACACTGCATGATCCCAGAGGCAGTGCTGGTCCTGTATTGTTATTTCAGTCAATCACTAGTGCAGAAAGATGCTCAACTTGCCATGCCGGTCAGTTATTTTGTTTTTCCAAGTCATGAATTCCTTATGTGTGTTTGGAATATGTAACTGTTTGTATCAAATGTACGTGTTTCCAACATGATTATGGTTAAGTCTTTGTTCCCTATACATGATCTGAAGATGTGGAAGAGGAAATGTGTTTAGAGTAGGTAAACGGGGCAAAGATTAGATTAGTGTGTTTGTTTAGCAGTCAGAGTGGCGTAGAGGCGGAGCCCTGCGTCGTTCTGCTCGCTTCTCACATGACTTATGAGTCTCAGTTTGTTGTAGCAATAAGTGCTTCTGTGAGGTGCAACATGTTGGCACACACAGAGACAGGAAAATACGTGTATATTTTATGGGCTGTAATGTTAAATCAAAAAAGGTGCTAGTTTTTGGAGCTGTTGATGTCATTTTACCACAAAGGCAACAAATCACCTCTCAATTGCTTCTTTAGTTGTTCACACAGTGGATTTCCAAAGAACCAATCAAGTCACCTTTTGAAATAACAGTTTGCTCTTTGTTTCTCATCAGGTTAATTCTGCACCGTAAAAAGCATGAGCTCTGGGAAGCATGAATTCACCTCTCACAGATATAAAGGGAGATCACCTTGAAGGTAGCAGGCCGATAATAATTTTGTATTTAAAAGAAAAGCCCAGAACAGAGCATGTGGAGAATGATACAGGGAGATAATAATGCCAAACAATGAAGCTCCTCGATATTTTTAGCCTGGCGGTGACCCACAGGGGCACGTTCAAAGCTAGCCATGCCCCTTAGAGTGCCTCTCTGTGCGTACAGATGAGGGAGCAGTGGATCCAGGCACCCAGTCCATCTCTCCCTCCATCAATTGCTTTCATCCCTCCATCCATATGCAAACGCGTCTTAAAATGTTTACAGATGACTGAGAGACAAGCCTCTTCTGCTGCCAGACTCCCCCAACGAATGACTAAGTGAGAAATGAATGGCACACCATGCACTTTGTCCCTCTAAAATGGACCTCAGTCATGTATCTCTGCCCCCTACTCTATCCCACACAGTGCATGGCTGCTTACAAGTGGTGCATGATGTGGAGAATGTATAGCTTCAGATGTAGATTTGTAATTCAAAACATGGGAACGGAAAGATTTTTATTTTTTATACTCGACTAAAAAACTATTGCTTCACATGTTCACGATGTCGCCTTTATGTACACAGACAGTGCAGCTGAGTCTTGTCTCTCAGTCCAGGAACTTTCTTAAGCGTGGACATACCAATGAGTACTGTAGACATTTTCATCCTTACTAAAACTGCGAGTTACTTGTCTGTAAAGAAAGAGAGAGAACTGTAAGGAGTAAAATTTGTGCAGAAGTTCTGCTATGTTTAGTTAAATAACCAACGTAAAAGGACTATGAAATATGTATGTGAGGATGTATGATTACAGAGTTTTGCATATAAAACTAAATTCACATTTGTACTGCTTGTCACATTGAATGTTTTGTAATACACCCGGTAGACAGGTGTCCACACAATGCCAGCACTAGATGTGTTAAAAAAATTACTTCCAGCTGTGATCTATGACCAAATGTTTGGATTTTCATTAAAACTACACAGATATGGTGCAACAGTTAATTATGTTGTTCTATATTATGATTTTCTTTATTACTTTGACTTTTTTAAACCAAAAATTCACATTGTTGTGTGTTTACACTATAAAACGTACGTTGCACTCTCAATCCATCCACCACCACTTGTCCACATCTGGGGTAAATCTTTATCATTTGTCCATTGCAGATTTAGATGCACAAATTTTGAACAATTCCTTTCATGTCATAAAACTGTGTTTACACTTGTCATTTCAACGAAACATATTTATTTTGGCACTAATTCAACTCCATACAGTAGAAACGTAGCACGTCGGTGAACTCTTAAGTTGAATTAGAGTGTCTCAGACTTGAAGTGAGAGGCAGAAGCACTATGAATGTGGGTAATGGTGGGCACTGATTTTCCATTTATCTCATTGACAGGCTGTTTGTGTGTAAATTAACTATACATGTAACATTGTGATAATTAAGTGTGGATAGGTAATTAATGAGTTATCAGGTGAAACTAAGCAGCACTTTCCTTCACTGCTGTACCTTAGACAACTCACGTTGGCTTCCCTCATGGTCTAACCCCAGATGCTTGGATCGGAATTCTGCTTTACAGAAGTTTGTCTCACTGACTGATGTTATGACTTATTTTTCTCCGTGGATGAGTCCTAGCGTCAACATTTGTTGTTTTCATTGCTACATGTGCTGGAAGGAAATGAGCATAACTGAAACCCTGATGACTGCTCACCCCCTCTTGCATGTACCGTTCATATTTTTCTACCTGCCATCTTCCTGTTTAGTTCTGTTAGACTTTTATTCCTGTGATGTTTTAAAGAATGTGTATTTTCATCGTCTTGTATTCTATATTTCATTTTCTTTTGTTCTGTAGCACAATATAGCCACTGTCACTGGCATTTTAAGTCAAGTTGTGTGAACTAAAACATGAAGCAAATAAACATAATAATTTGTATTGATGTGTACGCTATTTCTTATTGAAAAGTGTGAATAGTGTGCACAGCTGAAGAATACTTTACAGTACTTTTGTTGATAAACATGTCAACCACACAGTTTCCTCAGCACTGTTTAATCACAGGGAGACAGAGTAGAACTGCTTCAGTCATCTTAAACAAACAGGTTGAACCAGGGCATACGGTTTCTCACTGTACTGGTTTGACTACACAGGGGCGTTCACATACACACACAGACACACACACACGCACACACACACATCAGTAGGCTACTCCACCCTCTGGGAAGACAGGAGGGTAGACATGCTCATGTTGTAATGAAAAAGTACAAAATTATTACTATTATCTGCAAAAAGTATTTATACATCAAATCTAAAAGTACTCGTAATGTAGTGTGACTCATTTTCAGAATAATGTACAACATATCTGAATGTTATTTTTCCTGAGTTGGATCTGTAACCTACTAATCAGCTATCATGTATTTGTTAGTAACTGTAGCTATCACATACCTGTAGAGGAGTAAAAATGTTTAATAATGAAAAATTAATAATGAAAAAATTAATGTAAAATATCAGTAATGCAATTTTTCAAAAAGTACATTACCACAGATTATCACAATTACATATGGACTAATTAATTCATACTAAACTGTAATCATAACAAACAAAAATGTTGGCTATAATATCATGTGTCATTTTAACACCTATTTGTTTGGCACAGTCACATCTGAAGACACATCAGGATCTTTGTGCCATGTTTTAAAATATATTTGTCATGCTTAAATGCTTCAGATCATAAAACAAATTTTAACATTACACAAATATGCCCAGAAGCAACACATCATGTAGCAAGCTGAAGAAATTCAAGAACACGACATGTATCAGTCTGGAAAGTGTTTCAAACCATTTTCGGGACTAAGGTTTCGGGACTCCTGTGAACCACAGTAAGAGCCAATATCCACAAATGGAGACAACTTGGAACAGTGGTGAACCTTCCCAGGAGTGGCCAGCCTATCAAAATTATGCCAAGAGCACAACAACGACTCTTCCAGGAGGTCATGAAAGAACCCAGGACAACATATGAACAAATGCAGGCCTCCAAGGTCACTTACCTTAAGCTTGGTGTTCATGATTCAACAACAGGAAAAAGACTGGACAAAAATGGCTTCCATGGGAGAGTTCAAGGCAAGAGAGTTCCTCATATCACATTTACCAAAAAGAACACTTATCTCATATTTCATCTTGATTATCCTCAAGACTTTGGGGCAAATATTCTGCAGACCGACAAGACAAAAGTTGAACATTTTGGAAGGTGTGTGTCCTGTTACATTTGTTGTAAAACTAAAACAGCATTTCATAAAAAGAACATCATATCAACAGTCAAACATGGTAGTGGTAGTGTAACGGTCTGGGGCTGCTTTGCAGCTTCAGGACCTGGACGACTTGCCATAATTGCCATGACCTTAAACAGGCTAATAATGCTTGAAAACCCTCCAGTGTGGCTGAATTAAAACAATTCTGCAAAGCAGAGTGGGTCAAAATTCCTCAACAGCGATGAAAAAGTTATTGCCTGTTACTGCAAACACTTGATTGCAGTGTATGCCGCCAAAGGTGGCACAAGGAGTTATTAGGTTTAGGCATATTCTTGGCAGGTTTGGGCAGCTTCCCTAAATAATATAATAATTTCCAGGCTGACATGCTGTTCTGTCCATATTTGGTCTGTTTATCACTCTGTGCCTCTCTCATTGCTTTGTTTCTCACTCTTCCCATCATCCATCATAAGTTTCTCTACCTACATAAAGCAGGTTTACAGTGCTCTGCCCATCTGCCAGATTGTCTGCATTCATACCCTGATGCAACCCTCTAGTCTTACTTTGTCGTAAACCTTTATCTGAGTCTGAATCTATTTCAATTTTATTTATTTATATAGCACCAAATTAATTAAATTCAATTTATGTTTTTATATATAGCACCAAATCACAACAAAAGCCATCTCAAGGTACTTTACAATGTAAGGTTTAAGACCCTACAATACAACTAAATAATAATGAAAACCCAACAAATCCCCCTTGAGCAAGCACTAGGTAACAGTGGAGAGGGAAAACATTTTTTAAGAAAGGAAGAAACCTCCAGCAGAACCAGGCTCAAGGTGGGCGGCCATCTGCCTCGACCAGTTGGGGTGAGTGGAAAGAAAGAGAGAAAAGAACAGCAGATCACAAAACTAATAACAACAAGCAACAGGCAGGCAGGTTGTATGGGCCAGCAACTGAACACCTGGAATAAATTACAACAGAGTCATCTCAAGGCACTTCACATATTAAGGTCAGAACATCACAACTTTATTTAGAGAGAAGCCCAACAAATCCCCCATGAGCCCCAAGAGTGGAGAGGAAAAACTCCCTTTAGAAGAAACCTGCAGCAGAACCAAGCTCAGGGTGGGGCGGCCGTCTGCCTCGACTGGTTGGGGTGAGTGGAAAGTGTAGAAATAAAAGAAGAGAAAAGAACAGCAGAGCAATAACAATGATGTACAGAATATAATCATGGGAGTGCAGCAACATCAGCTAGGACCGGGCCACTTAAGCCTGTGAGCTTTGTCTCTAAATCCAGTCCAGTTAAAACCGCCATGTAAGTAAATGAAAGCATCATTTACAAACGGATCTGAATCATTTCAATGTAACAAATATGAAAAACAAACAAACAAATACTTTTTCACTGTATACAATTCATCAGATAAATGCCTCAAGGTTGCAATACTTCTACTACTACTGCCACTACTACTACTACTAGTTCTTCTTCTTCTTCTTCTTCTTCTTATGTATTTACTGTTATGTATTTATGTTAATATTGGTTTAACAAACTAGACTAATAGAAGAAGAAGGGTGCTACAGACAAAAACTTTGTAAAAAGGAGCAGGACTAACTTGTTTGTAGATACAAAGAGTCATGGGCCCAACATGAATTTCATACTGGAAAGACTTGCCACTGGTCTACCAACGGCACTTGAACGTCACACACCAGGTTACCTGAAACTATAAGGGCGTCTCCTTCCTTTCCAAGCCGCGCCCCTTCTCTCACACACGGCATCGTACAGGAAGAAACCTCCGGTGTAAAAAGCTGTGAATGAGCGGCTCCAGACAGTGTTGAAGCTTTCTAGGGATTTTATTTTTGTCATAAGCTGCTGTTTGGAGCCGAAGTCAACATGCTGATTAAGGAATTGTGAGTATCATAACTTTTTGAAAGGTTTTTTAAACCGGGGCTGTCATTGTCGCTCCTCTTGTCGCTTTACCTTATCAGCTTGCCTCAAATGATTAACTATTACACAGGAAAGGAGCCAATGACAGGAGACAATGTTGCTCCTTTTTTTTAAAAAACAAATTGATTTCGACGGGTATTGTGTTTATTTAATGTGGTATCCTTCATTTCAGCTCGTAGTTTGGCTGGGTAGTTTAAAGTCTAGTGGGGAACTCAGAACTCCATTTGAAATTCTGTCAATTTAAAGTTTATTTGCTTTTTACCAAACGTACATAAAAACTATTATTTGAAGAAAAGAGCGTTTTGATTACCATTTTAATGAGAATACATTCGGCATAGCTAGATTGAATTTTATAGTAAAAACAGCAGTGTAACTCAACTAAACATTTCGCTACCGACCTAGGTTAACTAACCCTCTTCACTGCCACTTGGTTTGAAGACCAACATTTCGGATCCTGCCAAACAATTTTACTGGAAAGTTTAATTTCCATTAACTTAATTTATTCTTTAAGGAACTAACGCTTACCGAATTAAATGATACATGTGAACTGCCCTGCCCAAATTCAAATATATTTATTCATACTTCTTAAGCAAAACAAACTCAACCTGGAAAGTGTTTGGACAGAATCTGGAGATTTACTAAGTTAAGTCAGTTTTATTTACACAGCCAGATGAATAATACATTTTCCTCAGAGGACTTGACTGCAGGGACTGAATGAATGGATAACTTACTTGTGAGTCTGGCAGGTGGTATGACTGACATGTCATATGAACATCCCTGCAGGCACATGTAGCAGATCAGCTGACCATGGTGCAAAGTACATTAAAATGCACAGTCATGTTAAATTATTAGTTATAGTTAGATGTACCTGTGCTTCCAAAATACCGCTTGTAAAATGAAGTTGAGTTCATCTTCATGTGTCCGCCATGTGAATGAGTAGGGAAACGGCTGTGTCATCACACCGGCCACGTTCATGCTTGGAAGGATCCTCTTCCAGTCTGATCTGTTCTAATGAAATATTCAGGACCTGCCAGACGAGCAACAGGTGGCAATAAATTGTCTATTGTATCAAGGCACACGAGAGAAGGATACACACAGACCCACACAGCCATTGTGTCCACCAAAGGTTCCTGGTTTATCTCTACTCTCACAGTGCTGGTCTTGATTGCACTTCTGTAATTTCCAATGAAAGTGGGACTCTGCAGAGAACTAACTGACTATTACTTCCCAGTGCTCCTTACATCTAACTATGAATCACTTCGCTCAAATACACTTTTTAAAGCGGTGCAGGTGCTGGTTCGTCCTCCGCTCTGATTGTTAAAGGGGTACCCCGCAGAGTTGCACACCAACTTCAGTCTACTCCTCAAATCTTCAACAGCAGGTCAAAATGTCCTGTAATGTCCTGTGGGTCTGAAGGAGCTTTCCCATGTCTGACAAACAAAGCTTCCACAGTGCATGTATTTTTCGAGGAATGAAGCATCCAGTGAGAGGTTATGGGAAGAGTAAAGCAGATCAATATGGGAAAATAATAAAATTGAAAATTTTAAGAGTAATATTTAGATTCTTTTAAAATTCCTCTTATCCATGTATTTTTTACTATGCTCTCTGCATGATTTATAGAGCTCAGGTATTGTGGCCCGCCCAAAATACACACAAGGGCATGTTATACTACTTCTTCAGTATCAGCCTGGTCACCGTGTTGATGGGCATCAGGTGTTTCCCCAAGGCAAACTTAAATTCCAAGTTTAATTTGCATGTAGTGTTGAAAATCTGCAGCTTTTTTAGTTTAAAAAATTGTGTTTTGTTAAATTGTTATTTCATGTCTACTAGCACACTTGAATTAGTTACAAAGAACATGAAACTCAGTTGTTGAGGGAATAGTTTAACACATTTTTTTTTGTCTTTGGTATAAATGTGTACCGTTACCGTCCAGCCCTGTTAAAAGGTCACTAGCTATATAATGTATAGGTTTTAATATTTAGGTTTTGGTGTCAGATAAAGGACATGTCACCACCTTTAGAGGTGGTGGTTGCTAGCCCAACTAATTTCTCATATTGAAAGTGCACATGAGTGTGGTATCAGCTGGATAAAACCACGAACAACTGAATTTCCTAAAATGTTGAACTGTTCCTTTAAAGCCGTGTCTAGAATCAGTTTTAAGATGATTTAAATCAGGTTAATTTTGATTTTGGAAGTTTTGGGCATGTGACCCAATTTTTGTACGTTTACATTTGACATTTAGTCATTTAGCAGACGTTTTTACCAAAGCAACTTATGGGGTTTCACTGTCTTGTCCAAGGACACCTTAGCGTGTAGCCAAAGGGACTGGGAATCGAACCACTAACCCTGGGGTTGGTAGATGACTGTCCTACCAACTGCTCCACATGCCGCAGTAACAGAGGAAAATATTTATGCGTTTAACTTTATTAATGTCTTCATCTAATTCTTGATACCTGTTACTCAACGCTGTCTTGTTGTCTTTTCTCTCTCCTGCAGTCGAATTGTCCTGCCCATTTCAGTGGAGGAGGTAAGAACTATTTTGTTTTCTTTATCATTATTCAGACAGTAGCTATTTGGCAACAGACATCAGTGAACCGTAAAGGCTCCAAGTTTTACTGAACAGATGATGGCACCTTGTAGTGTCTTTATCGAACTGCCAAATTGTTCCTTCGACTCTGACAATCGATTATTAAAACGTAGAATATCTGCCCAGATAACACTATAGTCACAGACTTTACAAGTAACTTAACATTCGGCAATAATTCTGTGCATGTTTTGTTTAATAGTATTACTAAATACTGTTTGTATTAACTGTTAATTATACAATGAGTCATCATCACTTGCCCTAAATCACTGTGGGGATTTTCTTATTTTTAGTATCAGTTTCTCATCTTCCTTGTGTCGGCTGGGAAACCCATATCGTTGTTCCCTCTTTGACAGTAGTTACTCTTCAGTTTTCATTGCAGGGATACTTCCTGACAGAAGTGTCTGTGTCCTGATACGTTGAGTGTCTCAGTTCAGGCTGCTTCTTGCCTTTGAAACACCGTAGCTTCGTATCAGGTTCAGATCTTATTTATTGTCTAATTTACGACTGGTTGCTGCTCTTTAATCCAGAGAGCAGGTTCAGCCTCTTAATATGTTCCTCCCTCGTTTGATCTGTGCTTTGTCAGCGAACCATCTGGGTTTTTAACCTCCCTTGCTGCATTTTCATGTGAACCACACTTGCTCAAGTTTTTATTGACAAACTCCAAACAACACTGTATTCTTTGTTTTCCTGTTGCTTAACACAATTGAGAAGCCTGTGTTTCACTAAGCCACATAATCGCCATTTGTTGTATGACCGGCTTTTCCTCTGATCCCTTTCAGGGTGAAATGTTTTGTGGATGCCTATGTTAGTTGAGTAACTAGGTGCAACAATTAGAATAACTCGAGCTGGATTATATTTCAGGGAAACATTAGGATCTGTGGTAAAGCTGAAACAACTAGTTCATTACCCAAGCAACTGAAATAGTTAAAGGAATAGTCTGACAATTAGGGAAAACAGTCAGGCTAGCCTTTTATGCTAGTCTTTATGCTAAGCTAAACTGAACAGATCTTCTCATCTAGCTCTTTGTTTTAAAAAAAGGCAAAATCTTGAGCTGTTCCTTTTATTTATCAAGTTGTATCATAGAAAAAAAGACACATATTTAAATAAAAAATGATCAAGCTTTGAGCATCAGAGGCCAATCCTGACCTCTGGACGCTATAAGATCAAAAAGTTCCTGTAACGAATTTATGAAATCTTTGATAACATTTTACATTCTTTTAGTTGTTGCTAAGACATTTTTTTATTTTATTAAACACACATACAAAGGAGCAACCTCAGGGTTCAGAGTAAATATCACAGACTGTTAACAAAATGGACGACTATGACCACCTTAGCTGGAAGTTGTCAGCTTTTTCCACAAGTTAGTCTTTTCGGAACGTTTTTAGAGCTCATAGCCTTGACCGGTGACTTTCCCTAACCCTAACCACTCGATCCCAAACCATCTTTGCCTTAAGCTCCACCTTCTACACCAAGATTAACAACTTCTGGCTAATATCGAATACTTTCTGCAACCAGGTTCCTCTAGATGACGCAGCTGTCCTGATTAGAGCCGGCATGTCTGTTAAAACCTAATTTAAATGTAGCGGTTAGGATAAAATAAAAATGTTATTCAACTGTTTTCACATGGTACATAGCACTCCTACATTCAACAAGTATAGAACTGTATAAAATCTGTGAAATGCTATAAACTTCCCAAGTGACACATTTAAAATGCCAATGTTATTTAAACAGTTTAAATACTACTAGTAGGCTTTCAGTCACTTTGCAGCACTGTAATGAGACTTAGTCAGGTCGTTCTGACAGTTCGTCACATGTAACTGATGCCAACATAATGGTATAACTCTGAGTTTCTTGTTCTCCTAATAATATAACTGGCAATTCACAGTGCACACCTATCTTTTAACAGCAAACTGCATGAAGTGAACCAGCAGGTTACATTTTTTTGCTTACAAACATTGAACACTTTGCCCCAACATGTTTTGTCCATTATGGGTGACCTCCTCCCTCCAGGTGCAGCTCAGTGTCGCGTTTCTTTACCTGAGCTGCTTATAAACCGTTGCCTCACATCTGACTGTAATTGACAATGACAAGACACACTGGTTGTACACGACAAGTCACATTCCTGAGTTCCCACTCACAGAGTCAAGGGAGCTACGGAAAGGAACCAGTTGCAGTGCTCGGTGTCTAGAGGGCTTGATCCAGATGCAACATCCAGCTAAACTGTCACACAAATAACATTTATTAATTATTAAAAAACAAACAAAAACCAAAAAACTGCTCCAAAAGCTTCAGTGAACTAACAACAAGTTTGTCAGTCTTGTATAAAACATCCTACGGACTTACATTTGTCCAAATTTTGTGTGTGTGTGTGTGTGTTACTTAGGAATGTGTGTGTGACCACTCAGGCTACCAGAAACAGTGTTATGAGTCACTTTTTCCAGTCGCAACACTTTTGTCTGACTCAGGAGCAGCTTTGGGGTTGAAGGAGGAACAATAAGAGGAAGAGAGGAGGGGAAAAGTCAAGAAAAGGCTGACTCTGCTTTTTTTTTTTTAAGCTAAAATCTACAACTGTTATCCAAGGTCACGAGGGAAGGATTCAGAATAGGGTCTGTGAACCTGTCTTTATATGAGGGCCACTCAGGCAGTAGTCCTACACCATCAATGTACTTGTTTTCAATAATATCCATGTGCTGTGGTGAAATATACATGAAGAAATATTATAAATAGCCCAGAAGTGTGTCAGGAAACCGTCACCTTTAGCTTAGTACATGTGAAGTTCACCGTGATTAAATAAATAAAAAAACTTAAGGCCAACTTCCCAACAACAAGCTCAACTAATACTTCCTGAAGGTGATAATGTTTAGCTGTTGATCTAACCATTTACACAACTGTTACAGGAGACTCAGAACAATATGTTCAGCTGATGATTGTAAGTCCATCGTGCACTCTTCTGTTCTTGTCTCCAACATCTTCTGAGAAAAAGTGTGTTATGAGAGCTGATATTGTGGAATCATAACATGTTGCTGAAATGCTCCACAGAGCTGTGGGACACAAGAGATTATTCTCTGTGGTTCAACACTGTACACAGTACACATTTAATCTGATCTGATGTTAGTATTAAATATTTATTAATGGAGTATTAATCTAACCTAACTGCATTAGCTACACCTGGATTTTTCCTGCTGTTTAAGGTGTTGTGCTGAATGTGTGTTGTCACTAATTAATAAAGCGCACTTCCAACCAGACAGGAGAGCTAATAACCAAAGGTTAATCCTTCTAAATTCTCAGAATTGATCAGCTTTTCCTCAAAACCTTTAATCCTTATTATTGAAAAAAGAGGTTGCATACCTCTCAGGCTGTGCCTGCTTAAATAAAGGTTAAGTAAATGAAAACTGAATGGATGAATATGCAGTTTGGGCTCTGTAGTCAAGGCATGAACATATACTTACATTTATTTGCTCTTGTCTTTTGTCCATCCAGTACCAAGTGGGTCAGCTGTATGCAGTAGCAGAGGCCAGTAAGAGTGAGACGGGAGGAGGAGAAGGTGTGGAGGTGCTGGTTAACGAGCCCTATGAGAAGGATGGAGAGAAGGGACAGTACACCCACAAGATCTACCACCTGCAGAGGTGGGCAGCTCACCAGTGCTACACTTCTACACACAGTATATAAATTACCAGTGATGTCTCAGTGATGTTTTTTTGGCTTTGCTCAGACTCCAACCACAAGTTAGTCACAGTATTAATATTAATATTAATATTAATGGCTAACAATGTTTTGCACATTTCGTACATTTGCTAATCAGAAATAGCTTCAGAGTTTAGTGAATCCCTTCCCTTTGCAAGCCAACACATTAGCCATTTGTAGAAATAAGATTAGTTGCATTTTAACTTGCATTATGTGGCATATGTGTGTCAAAATTCAAAACTAAAATCAAAAACTGGGGTCTAATGTACTTGAACACTTTATACTATGTTTGCAGATTTAATGTAGCTAAAGACAGTATTTTTTTTTTTTTTTTTTACACGAAAGTGTGACCAATGTGTTCTCATTTCTGTAGGTCTGAGTGTTTGAACACATTAATCTGTGATAATTGATATGTGTAATTTTTTCATGTGACTGCATCAATGCCTCTTTGTGTCTCTGCAGTAAAGTGCCAGGTTTTCTACGTATGGTCGCCCCTAAAGGTTCTCTGGAGGTTCATGAGAAGGCCTGGAACGCGTACCCTTACTGTCGAACCAGTGAGTTCCACCACATACGCACATGTTAATAATGATTTCAGTAATTTCCCACTGCAGTGTCTGTGTGGTCCCATTGTACAGTAAAGCTTGATAGCTTGATACATAAAATCTGTGTGTTATCTAAAACATTGTTTCTTCTCTTTCTCGGTCCACCTTTTGTTCTGATGCAGTCCTGACGGTAAACATCGTTTCATTTTCCAAATAAAAGTTAACGTGAAGTTACTTTTTATTTAAACGTGTGCACTTTGATTGACTGCATTACGTACATCTTTGCAGAACACCTACATGAAGGAAAAGTTCATGATTAAGATCGAGACGTGGCACAAACCTGATATGGGGGAACAGGACAATGTACGTCATACTTTACCCACAATATACATTATACACTATATACACACATTTGAGTTATTATTACATACTGTATATTATTGAATAGTTAAAACCATTGTTCTGTTATTGCTGTGCTTAAGGAATGTATACAACTATTGCAGATTAATTTCAGTATCCATAGTAGTGACTGTAACGTTGTCCTGTCTTTCAAAAATCAAAGATTCACATTGCAGCAAAGACAAGGAGAGAAATTCATTACTTAAATGATTCACAACATCAAACTAATTTTAATATTACACAAAGTACAAAGTGCTGTTTTAAAATTATGATTTCATTAAGGGAAAAAAGCTGTGCGAACCTGTCTGGCCCTTTGTGAAAAGGTAATTGCTCCCCACTGCTAAATCAGTTTCATATGCCACACCCAGGCCTGATTACTGCCAGACCTGTTAAATCAAGAAATCACAGAAGCTGTCTGACAAAGTGAAGCATGCTAAAAAATCATGCTGCAATTTTAAGAAATTCTACTTTTAGACATTTTTTCTAGATTTTTGAAAGCCAGGACATTGTTACGTTCACTGTTATGGATACTGACCTAATCCTACATTTTTGTTGAACTGTACTCGTAACATGAAGTTTGTTCTTTGCCAAACAACAGAACTAACTTGATGGTTTGATTTCTGCCTGGCTGCAGGTACACGGACTAGACAAAAGTGCGTGGGAATCAACTGAGGTTGTCGACATTGACATTGCTGACAGAAGTGGCATAAGTTCAAAGGTAAGAGAAAATAAAACTGAGTCTGATTTTCTTATCACTGGTTTAAATAACCTGGCTAAAGTGAACATGCTGTAATGTACTGCTTGCTTTCATTCCTTAGGACTACAAACCAGATCAGGATCCTGCCATTTTTAAGTCAGAGAAGACAGGTAGAGGGCCTCTGGGACCTGACTGGAAGGTACAACACCTCATTCTTCACTGTGGCTCACCCTAAAAAACATGTGTTTTAAGGTTTGACCTTGTGTTGTAATGTTATGTGTTCATCTGTGTGTTTGCAGAAAGAACTTGCTAACAACACCAACTGTCCACACATGTGTGCTTATAAGCTAGTCACAGTTGAATTCAAATGGCTGGGACTACAGGGAAAGATGGAAAACTTTATTCATAAGGTATAAAGTTTTCTTTTATTAATAAAATATTAAAATTTATTAAAACATGTGCATATGTTTTCATGAATTCTAATGATTTTTTGCAGAAAAAAGGCAAAGCTATTTTGCTTTTAGTTGAAATATCTCACAATACTAAATATATGGGTTTTCTCCCAGCAGCCATTGCCTAATCTCTCCCCTCCTTCTTTTTCTGTCACACACATTCTCTGTCCAGGTGGAGAAGCGTTTGTTCACCCACTTCCACAGACAGCTGTTCTGCTCGATCGACAAATGGATTGATCTGACTATGGATGACATACGACGCATGGAGGAAGAGACAAAGAAGGAGCTAGATGAGGTGACTGAGCTTAGCATTTTACGTACCTTAATTATAGTAAACCTGTTTTGTTGTGCTACATCAACATAAATCCTGCCCAGCAGCATGTTATTGTGGTTCAGATAACTTGTAAAACTGTAAATATAAAACTGAAAAGCTAAAATTCAAACTTGCCTAGAATAGCAAGTCATGCACATCACCATGTAGAACCGTGTTATGGGTAACCACAGAGTAGCAAATGTAGCACACCTTCCGGTTTAGACAACAATTTGATTGGTGAGGAGGCAGATTCAAAGAGGATCAGAGGATAGAGGGACTAGAGGAGCTGCTAGAAGACAAAAGAACAACAGCATTTAATAATTTTGTTTCCTTAAAGAAGATTGGTTTGTTTCCACTGATACTAGGCTGACACTTATTTCCAGAATTGTTATTTCTAAATTTTACACTGGGCATTTACTTTAAGGGTCAGCAGGACTACAGCAGATGTATTACTTTAAATGATTTATTCAAGTTGTAGTAATAAGTAGAGGCTCTAAAATGTACTTTAAGTACAAGAACTCCACTAAAAAACGGATTTATCTGGGCATCAGTCCAACAGAGTTACTGATGAAAATAAAGTATTTTAAACACTGTTGAACTTGATGTACAAATCTGTAGAAATGTGTTCCACATGTGCCTCAGGTCCAAGTATTAGCATTTAAATATGCGAAGTACTCATTATGCAGAATGATATCTAGTAGATTATCGGATTAAAATTATTGATCCAGTAATGTGTAAACATCACCACTGTAAATGTGCAGCTGCTAAAAGTGAAGCTAATTTAACCAACTTTATGTACAGTACTTACAGGCAGTTAATACATAATAATACATCACCGTTTATTAGTTGATTCTATTATTAGTAATATACATATGCAAATATAAAACTGTATCCTGTCAGAGTGGGTCCAGTGTTACCGTGTAGTCTGTTGAGTATTTTCATCATTGGTGTTTCTCTGTGTCACAGATGAGGCAGAATGATGACGTTAAAGGCATGTCAGCTGATGAATAACTGAAGACAAATGACGGGCTAACCAAGTGAGTATTAAATGAGTTAATTGAAGTAAAATTTATATTTACTAGTTTAAACAGGGTTAATTAACCTTGTTCTGTTTATCTCTTCAGGTCCCTTTCTGACACAAGACACTCCTCACCTTGGACCTGGACCAAGAACAGCTTGATGGGCATAATCAAGAACACCACACCTATATACTCCTACTTAAATTTGCTCTTAATAAGAGCTCATTATTGTAAAGGAATAGAGTGTATTTATATAACATATTTGAATACAACTACATCAGGTTTTAGTTTTTTAGTTTTTTTTTTTTCGCACGTTGGACTCAGTTTGATGATGAAACGTTCTTGCTTATGCCTGATCTGTCCTGCTGAATTTTAAAACATTAGGCAAAAGGTTTGGGTTATGTCTGAAGCAACATCTCCGATTACTGTTATTCTTTTTTTAAATTGGCAATTATTTGGGTTTTGTTCTTTTTCCTCTCAGTGATTTATTGTTTACTTACTGGAGAATGGTGTAGTTTCCACTGTCTACATACAGATGCAAAAGCTCCAGAGTTACTATGATA
>OMLM01006919.1:6093-33607 GCA_900302695.1 Helostoma temminkii | reverse complement strand
AAAAAAAAAAACAAAACTGAAGCCCACTAAGCCAACGGGTAGACCTGCAACTAAAAGGTTCTTTAAGATTCGGTAGGAGCAGACCATTAAAAAGATGCAAAGCAGGTAAAAAAATTTAAACTAAATTTGCAATTTATTACTAAAACTATGGATTAGAGGTGAGAACTCAAAAGGCAATAAAAACGTAAAAAATAATAAATAACATAATGTCTGGACAATTTTCCAAAATTAGTTCAAAAACACACTACAACATTTGTTTGTTCTTCGTGCACCACGGGCCACCAGGTCCTCAAGCTGCAGGAGACACCACACAACCTCAGAACAAGATTAGTGAGTAGTGAACCAGGGAGAGAGCAGAGACACGAAATGACCATATATAGGATAAAGTCAGGTTGGAGACCATGACATCTTGATTATTTCAAATCTATTGTGGCCTTGTATAAAGGCAAAATCACTGCCCAGATACTTCTGGACCTAACTTTTATTCATTGGACCAGATTTCCTTCCTTTAACAAGCTAAAACTCTAAAACTTTGCTCAGGACACATCCAATGAGCTCTGAGCCACTGTAACAAGTCCAGTTGGTAGAAAGAATATTAATTTAAAATCTAGTCAAGTTATATTACTGAGAAAAAAACAGGAAAACAAACATTTTCTTCCCCAGAGATGAAGAGTAAACAGGAAGAAGTGGGCGCGGCCGCCCTGTGGAAGCTGCCAATGCAGAGTTTGCTATTAAATGTGCCACCTGTGAGCTACTGCGTGTGAGAAGAACTAAAAATTCAATAAAAACTCGATTAAAACAACACTAGTATTTTACTTGTAAAGCCAAACAACACAAGTGAAGTATAAACTCATTTCTAGTAGAAATGTGAGCACATTTGTGCCAGAGAGTGAATCCCAGGAGGAGCCTGTGCGGAGGAGGAAAAGTAGATTCACCTGCTGCAGAATAAAACACAGTCGGCCTCAATGGAAATGTTTAAAGAAACAATAAATAAAAGGCGACGCACAGAAACAGCATTAGATCAACAGGTGTTTAATTTTGCACCAGTCATCTCACATGATAAAAGAGCTGGAATATCATTTAACACCAAGAAAATAAACTGGGTGTATTAAAAAGCAAAACAAAACCAAAGAAATTGACTTTTGTTTGTGATACAACCAGGATTTACCGATCTCTCTGTTCCGGTTTTTACTGCTCATAAGAATTCAGAGCCTTTTCTTCCACTTACGAAAGATGAAATGATTAGTGTTGTAAGCCAGTAATGATTATTTGACATATACCATTTATAAAATGGTAATAATGGTTTTTAAAGTTATCGTCGTCAGAAATTGAAGACCAACCCACATTCTGGGAGAGACATACGTAAAGTTAGAGCTAGTGGTGAGTGTCAGAGCACATTTACTGAAGTACTGCACTTACATATAATGTCAAGGTGCTAGATTTATCTTTCACTGTTTTCCATTTATCCTACTGTCCCAGTCACTCAGCATTGCTGTTCCTAACCAGCCGCTTCCCAGCAGTTCCCAGCCACACTTCTACTCCTGCTAATTCTTACTCTCCTCTACATTTATCTGACAAATGTTAAACGACGACAGCTCAGAAAAGACAACACCAACTGATACAAAACACTGTATTCCAAGACTGAACCAGTGATTTCCAGCCTCCGTGGCTTGTGATCTCTCTTTATATAGCGCCATACAAAATACATTGTACATACTTACAATACAATATAAGGTTTAAGAACCTACAATACAGCTACATACCCTTGAGCAAGCACAAGGCAATGGGTGGCCATCTGCCGCGACCAACATTTACTGTATATTCCACAGGATCTGGGAGAAATTTGCCCCGCACCTGACTCTAGGTCAGAGGACCACCAAAGTCAGCAGGATCAACTGTCGGTGCATGAATGAGGGAAATCGAACTGAAAAGATCAAACAACACAGATGATCCAGAAGCTTTATTATTGGCATAATGATAATGTCGCTTGATAATATGCTGTTGCAGGTGGTAATGTAGGATTGATTCACATGACATTTTAAACTAATGTTCACAAACTGTAGGTGAAGTTGTGTCATTCTTAGAGCTTTGCTGCTGGCACACAGCTGAAGGCTCCAGACTGTATGACCACAGACGTTAATGAGTAAAAGTGCTTCACGAAAACTGTCAGTGCAGATTATCTTAGAGAGACTCATGTCTTTGTATTGTTGCTGAATTTTCAGTCTTGCAAGATAAAACACTGACCAAAGATAAAGTCATGTCCTCTCTGCTACAAGTGATATTTTAAATCTAAAATCTTTAATGAACAACCAAAGTGAGATCTCTTTATTTACTGTCTGTTGAGGCCTGATAACAGCTACAATAAATAATGTTCATTTCTATAACAGATGGTTAATTTCAACTTGTTTTGGGAGAACCCAGCTGATCCAGTCTCCTTCACCAGAACAAGCTGAAACATATAGACGTCTAGAGTCGGTTTCTCGGACTCTCTTGGTATTGAAGCAGAGCTCTGATGCTGCCTGTACTGAAGTTCCTGCAACACTAGTAACACATTGCAGTAGTTTCACGTTCAGATTCATAAAAAATACAGAACATAATCAATGTACTTTTTAGAACACAGAAGGAATATTTCAGCCTGTCCATCTATAGAGTACATTAGCATCTGCTGCTCTGCCACAGCTTACACTGCCTCTGTACAACACTGTAAACGTATTTAGTTTTATTTAAGTATGTATAACTCTAGTACATTGTTAAAACTGCTGGTGGGCTTTTGCCCCCCAGCCTTGCTAGAGGCTGCTTCTTTGAGCTGTGTTTTGCTGCTTTGATTCCACACTAGGCCTCAAAATTTTAGGAGCTTTCTTGGTCTGCAGTTATTGATTGCTTCAGCGGCAGAACAGATAGAAAGCCTCTTTTTGGGCTGTTTTCCCCTTTTAGTTGTAATTCATCTGAAACCTGCAGCCGCCACTGGAAAATAGTTCAGTGTGGTTAAGTTATACATTGCTACACAATAAGTTTTAAGTAGAACATCGACCAAACTGCAGTATAGAAGTTATGTTAATGTCTTGTCATGCTGATGTGCTGATTATTGTAAACTAGACAAAATGCCTGGTCTTACCTGGGACAAAGTATTTTTTTTATTAAATAAAATACCCCAAATAATAAAATGACAAATGCAAACACATATTAAGATTTTTAAAAGCACATAACTAAAAGAACCAACAGAAGCTAAATTCATGTTGCATTTATTCTGAAAAGGCATCAAAGAAAACACTTGGATTCTTCTTTCAGCTGGAGGAGGACTAGATGAGGTTGGAGCTCTGTTCTGAGTTGACCCGCTCCACCATTATCGGCTGATCGCCAACTTTTGTTTCATAAACTTTTCAAAAAAACAGAGTCTGACAGCTAAAAATAGCCCCCATGTGCCTCTGCAGACTAACAGGAGTTAGTTTGATCTATGTGCTGCTGAAGCTGCTGGAACCACTGGAGGGCAGCAGCAGCCTGCAGATGAGCAGCTGCGGCTTCAGATCTCACAGATTCAAATCAAGAGGAGTCAGGCTGCAGTGTGTTAGCTTCTCCTTAAACACTGAAGCCACAAACCTTCTTTCCACATCACCAGTCCACAATCGCACAACAAAACGAGGCATCAAATCACAACAGTACGTGACGTAAAGATAAGACAGAGGAGAATTTGGATTAGTTCTGTCATTAACAATGCGTCTCATATCAATAACATATGCTAATTATAATTTTAACACCACCACGGCAGCACAAACTGACCAATCAACACAACTTACTGTGCTCTTCAATAGATAGCATTGTAATAACGGTCTTCTCAGATGTTACTGTCAGCTCCCTGATGAGGGCTGCAGACAGGACAGACCTGTTTAAAGCTGTTACCATAGCAACCGCATGTATATGAGACAAACCAGGCTGCGTGAGTGTCTGCTGAGTGTGTGTAGGAGCACCAGTAAAAGAAAGCCATGTGTTTTTCCAGTGATGACAGGAAACACTTCAAGGGAAGCTCCACTTGAAATGTGAATAATATTATATCAGATCACACAATACGGATAAACAGATGTAATCATTTGAAAATTAAAAAAAAACATGTTTTATTTCATAAAATATAGACGACATTTTTTTAATGGTACATTTTCGGTTAAAAAATGTATTTTAAAATTGATGGCAGCAACACGTTTACCACAGCGTAACATCCCCTCTTCTGTTAATAGGAGTTTGTAAATGTCTCAACTGAGGAGACAAGTTGCTGGAGTTTTGTGTGAGGAATGTTTCCACTCTGGCCTGACATAGATTCTAACTGTTCAACAGTCCCGGGCCTTTTTTTTTTTCTTCGTACTTTATGTTTAAAATATTTTTTTAGTTGGTGAAAGGTCTGGACTGCAGCCAGGACACTTCAGCATCTGGACTCTATAAAGCTATGCTGTTGTCATAGATGCAGTGTGTGGTTTAGCATCGTCCTGCTGAAATATTCAAGACCTTCCCTGAAAAAGACGTCGCCTGGAAGGAGCATATGCTGCTCTAAAACCTGGAAATATCTTTCAGCATGGAGGCTGAAATTGGTGATTTTCAAGATGTGCAAGCTGCCCATTCTATAGACTTTGACATTTTATGTTGAGGAACGTAAATGAAATTGTTTGACAATTTGTAGATGTTTTTCACAGATTGTTGAACCTCTGCACATCTTTACTGAGAGACTCTGACTCTCTTAGATGATCTTTTCATACCCAGACATGTGACTGACCTGTTGCAAATTAACCTAATTAGTTACAGATTGTTTTCCCAGCTTTTCCCTTTAAGTACCACTTAGTTTTCCAGACTTTTGTTGCCTCTGTTCCAACCTTTTTAAAATTAAAAATGAATTTTTTTTGGCTTAAAATGTAATATTTTGAGCATTTTTTGTTTTTGATTGTATATAAATTATGGATTTATGAGATTTGTAAATGATTGTATTCTGCTTTTACATAGATTTCAAACAGCATCCCAACTTTTCTGGCATTAGAGTTGGACATGATATCAGTGGCCTTACAAAAACAAAGAGGCTTTAAGAGAATTCAAGTGTTGTCAGGTGTGTCTGAGTCTGGTTCCACCCTAATAAAACAAAAAAGGCTGGTACTTCTCTGATTTTATCACCACGATCTCCTAGAACAGCTGGTCAATGTAGTTTTTATCAAGTGTTTCTTATACAAAAAATACTACACTAAATAAAATGAGACCTGGCATCAGAAAAGAAGGTAAAACTGCTTTAAGTTGTTTCCTTGAGATTGAGCTTGAGATTCATAATTTAAGTATTTCAGTCATAATGTGTGATCAAGAAGCAATAAAGAAAATAAACAGAAAGTTAAAAGTATTAAAAACTGTTAAATACCATAAGTTGCTTCTTTAATAACTTGATAACTTGATAAAAGTAGCTGACTTTGTGCAGTGAGGAAAAGGACAAACAAGGGGCTTGTGTCAACTCAACCAGCAGCAACATACACCGCCAGGTAAAATCACTGCGTGTGACAGGTGGCTGAGCGACAGAACAGACAAACAAACAAACAGCCAAACACACACACAGAGCTGTGGAGAATGTCCAAATGCAGCAACAGATGTAAACGGCTCGCTGCCTGGGACAGTGTTGACGCTAACGGCCGCTACGCTCCACAGATCTGCTGTTAGCTCCTGTTCGTCTGAAGCATCCGGGAGAGATGTCTCCACTCCATTCATCCCTCCTGTGAACCACTTTTTGATGATGCGTTTAATGCTTGAATAAGAGGTGTATAAAGTACACAAATTCAATACTCATGTAAAAGTAAAAAATACTCCACTACAAGAATAAGTACCCTATAATTTTTGTAGTCTAGTCAAGTAAAAGTACTAAAGGATATTATTTTACATGATGTAAAAATACTCCACTAAGAAAACAGAGTATTTTCAACAGTGTTGAAACATAAATGTAGAATCTGGTCCAGATCAGTGAAAATGTGATGTTACCTACAGACTGTGGAACAGAAACAGCAGGTGGAGCTGATTTTAACATCTGATCCATAAATGATACATCAGTGTTTTAGTAGTTTACAAGAATCTACCACTGTAAAAAGTATCAAAATATAAAAGCTAAAGTAATCAGATGGAAATACTCCAGTAAAGTACAAGTAACAAAAAATGTACTTAAGTATTTAAAATAAATGTACTTAGATACTTACCACCTATGCTTTAATGTCTTACCTTTAAATAGTTTTTTCCCTTTAATTATAATTTTAATTATATTTTTCTCTACGCTGAGAGCCTCACACATCCTATTTCTACTTGTTCAAACTCTCTCATGAAGCTGTACGTTGTGTACACTAAGATAATATTTAACCCTAGACTGAGTTACATGTTATGTTACATGCTCTTGATGTCATACTCAGGTTTATTAGATTCATGTCAAACAGTGCAGCTTGCAGTAAACTTATAAGAGCCTTTAGAGTCCTTACATTTGATAGAGCCCCTTAGTTTTAGTTGTTCCTTAGTCTGGTCTGGTCAACACTTCCTCTGTGGATTTCATGTTGTACATTTATTATTGTCAATCTTACTTTCAGACTCCCTACAGTGACTCCCAGCTTTCACTTTCAAGCTCTGCTTTCAAAACAGCTCACAAAAACACAGTTGTAGTTTCAGAATGACATCAGCCAGTCACTGTAGTTTTTAACAAGCAATTATTGGGGACTGTTTTCTGTGGTGCAGTACATGAGGTGAAATTTCTGCAAGATTGACAAATTACACCTCATTTGAAAGCATGGAACCTTAGAGTCTAGCAAATTAGGATAATAATATCACAGCTAAATCAGTTTCTTACATACACATGATTTACAACGTTCAGTTTCTGCAAAAAAGTTTTTTATGGTCACAGTCGGACAAGAAGATCAAGGAAGGATTGTGGCCTGGTTTAATAAAGAAAAATCCGTCACTGCATCTCTATTAAACTTTAAACAACCTGACTCATTCTAAAATGATGTTCTATCACAGCATCACTATTATATTTACATTCACTGCACTACAAACATGTAACGGCATGCAGCGTTTGTTGCTTAAATGTAAATTATCCGACATGATATTCACAGACACTCCCACCCTTCAGGATTTCAAGGAGATGTGTGGTCTGAAGCTTGAAGCCTCCCACCTGTTGATTGGCTGCTCTTACATTTAAACCATTAGGTCACAGTCAGTGAGCCACTCAATGTATCATATCATTGTGATGACTTACAATATGGCAAGCTAAGATTTTCAATGGTTAGGTTAAGGTTAGCTATGTCAGGTTCCCTATAAACGTTGCTCAGAAAAGAGAACAGTGTTTTGAAAGAACGCACATTATCAAGTTTGGTGAAATTATATAAACACACATGGAATTTTACTGCTCTAAACACACAGTGGTTGCTCTGAACAATGCAGAACGCTCCATTTTAGCGTTTTTCTCACAAAACTGTTTCCTGTGTTTGTCCGTCATTGTGGTTTTAGGTTCTGACCCATGTTTACATCCAAAAACCCCCAAAATGTAAAACATAAAAACTAATTTTGTCTCTGTGCATTTAAATCAGTGTAAAATAAACTAATTTTGAAAGTTTGACAGTATACTACAGCCAGGCACATGAATTGAATCCTCACAGGATTCATTTTATGCCATTTTCACTGTAGCTTTTTCTGAGGATAAGAGGAAGTTGTTCAATCAGAAAAAATTGTCTTTGGTAGAAAATGTAGGAAATGTTTTTTGCTACAAACATTTGTTCTCCCTTGAAGTGTTTTGTTGCATCCTGGTAAATTAAACCGCTCTTTCCAAGGCCTTTATGTGCCATATGGAGCCAAACACCTCCAGGATTTTACTGTTGCCAAAATCCTCCACCAGATGATTTCACTCATAAACACACGTTCGGCCTCAGCGGAAGAACCAGTCTGACTGTTTGAGAGCTTCTTTTTACCCAACACAGAAAGTCTGCTTCGTGTTGGCTTTGGACTCTTGGTCTTTCTGGTGGCTTCACACAGAGAACTGAAGCTGCAGTTCAACCATCGTCAAAACAGCATCTCAGAGCAGTGACAGGAGTCACAGGGAGAAGTAGCATATGTGAAAATAACAAAATATAACTCAACTGAAATTCTGAAGGGATAAGAGAACAAGGATAAAGAAATCCTGTCCAGAACATCATGTCTAGCTTGTCGAATTAACATTTTTAAAAAATATATATTCATTCGTCCAGAGAGCAGATAAATGTTTATTTGCTCTCCAGGCTTCAGGAAAGTGTGTGAGTGTTTTATTTTTTGTGAGATGTGAGTTCAGAGGCTGTAAAGCTCAATGACAGAAGACTGTGGTCAAACACCAGTGGGCAGCAGGCAATTTACTCCACACCAAATATTTATTAGTCTAAGCTGCTGCTGCTGATGGAGGTTTATCTTCCAGGTTCACTTCTCTCCCTCTGATCCTCTGCTCATTCTCTTCATCCCTCTGTGCTTATTTGGAACAACACTTTTCCCCCCTTCTTCTCCAAAATCAGTTTCTTTCCCCGTGGTTATCATACTATATATTTATATACATGTTATTTACAGTGTTATACTGTCAAGTCACAATGATTCACTGATTGGCTCTGTTGTGTTTTCATCCTGATAGCCAGCACACTCCTCCTGAACTGCTGAATTATGTTGTTAAAACTTTAACATCGAGCCAAATAGAACTAAAACAACACACTATAATGATCAAAAGACAAGCACCTGCTGTGTTCAATGGAAGCCCTCAAATCTACAGGTCAACCTGCGGTGTGCTTTTTATTGATATATGTTGATGCAGTGTTTTCATGGACGTCTGGAAGCAAACTGAAATGCTGTGATTTCTACTGGTATTTAAACAATGCAATGTTTTAATTTAATGCTGGGACATTTGTAGCTGCAGATTTGTAGAGTGCCTACAGCGTGCTGTCCTCTGTCCCTCAAAACATATATGTGGGGCTCCCACCCTGTTCTGATTGGCCAGCTTTTGGAGGTCTCCCTGTCAGTCAAACTATGCACAGTTGGAACAACAACAATCTAGATGAAAAGTATATTGTATACTGGAGCAGGTTGTGGAAACACTCGTCAGTGAACAGATACAAACATTGCTTGTAGTCTGTTGCTGTCCTGTAACTGTGTCCATTGTTTTATGGTTTTGTCTTTGGGAAAGTAAACACACAGTTCATCTTCCTTTACAGGTGAAAAAAAAACACATGGACCTCTTTACAAATACTTGAAGTAGCGCTGCTGTAAGCGAAGCTAACCTGAGAGGGTAGGCGGGATGGTATACTTAGTAGGCATACATTTATGGATTTGCAGAACCTGTTTAGCATTTTGAAAAAAAGAAAAAACTGACTATGAAGTGAATTTGCCAGACTGAAACTGGACACCTCACTACCAACCAGCATTCAAACACACTGTAGCCTCGAAGCCTTGAGCTTTGGGCGTCCGACTACTTGGGCAACTTCACAAAAGTATATATGTTACATCAGAATATAATATGACCCCTTCAGTACTAAGGCTAAATTAATGCTTTATGTCAATGCATGTCTCTAAGAGATAAAACATAAAGGCATGTGTGTGTATAAACTTGTGTGCATGTCATCAGAAACCCCATTATTACACCAGTGTAACCTTCAGAAGGCGAGAAAGAGAAGCTTCATAGCAACTGATGAAACAGAACTCTGAGATCTTTGAAATCACTTCCACTGAAAAGGCATTTTATATAATAAGAAAAAATTTAACAGCAGCAAAATGTATACCAGTATATTGCAGTTGCAGATCCTATTTAAGTGACCAAATTCTTCTGTTTATTGAAGTAGTTTGTTGTTCTCATACGGTTGTAAGAGAAAACAGTTGGATGAAAGAAGTCAGCACGGCTGCTCTAGGAAAAATATTTGTATTTTAGTTTTCGGTTTGGATCAGTCATATCCCGTGTGGAGGAGGAGATATTCCACCAGTGATTAGACTGACACCAGAATTTCATTTGGACAAACTGGGAGCCTCAGTAAAAGGCCCAGATTTGTACTTTGCCAGTGACAATGAAAGACGGAGAGGACAGTTGGTCCAGCAATTTGGTCCAAGCAAGATATTCCACATGGCCAAAAAACACAGGCATCACACCCGTATGTGACTGCTGAGCATTACAAAACCATCATTATTAACGTTCTCCACTTGTCTGGTTGCAGTTTTCCACTAGATGTTGAATCATTTATGAAAATTACATTTGGAAATAGCAGAGACCTGCTATTCTACATGCTGGCTCACTGTCCCGAGTTATTTGGACCCTTGAACATAACAGCCCCATTGTTAATGTTATTAGTGACACCTGTGCTTTTCTTGACCTACTAAAGCCCCATTAAGACAAGATTAACATTACAAGGGGGTGGTGTGGAATACAATATTCCCTGCTGGTATTTAGTAATTTACCTCAGCAATCCAGATGAGAATTGACATTTTTCAGAAAAAAGAATATAATTTGAAGACATGGATATTCACATAGACAAAGAAAACCAAAAATTGCCTCCTTGGGGATGTGGAGGAGAGTGAAGAGAGGTATACATACTAGTTCAGGTAACAGTAAAGATTAATGATCCTGCCATTCGTTTGAATTATATTAACTTTGTTGCTGGTATGATGGTTAACACTAAATAGTACAACCATGGTTTTACCATCACTCAAATGTCTACAGACTGATCTGACTTGCAACACTGCAATATGATGTCTATCAAATCAACTGGATATTGTCCTGTTTCAGATCCAGGAAAGCAGCAATTTCACATTGAATTGGAAACACTGACTGTCGGACACGCAACGTGGCACATACATGTATCCAGCCTTGATTTGGTCTGTTGTTTGTGCACATCATCAGTAAGTAATGCAAGATGCAATCCTACAGTGCTTGATTTGAGGGCCCCGTGTACTATTTGGGCTGTCGTCAATGACCTTTTCAGTCTGTTAGTGACATCTTTATCATGTCTGCATTGGACAACTCCACGTCTCTCACGTTATTCAGAAACAATGGAGGATTAGGCTCTAGCCTGTCCTCATGTGGCTGACCTTTTTAAACCCTCCAGACAGACACACACTGTGCAAGGAAGCATGTGAACAAATGACGTAGATGATGCAGCGTAACTTATGTTCATAAGATGGTCTACAGTGAGTGTACCCCTATCCTTAGTGATGTTAGATGATATCTCTCCTTAAGTTCTTGCATTCACAGACATGAACTGACTTTTTTCTATAAGAACCAGATGTTGTAGATTCAGCCAGGAGACTGTCATATCCATCCAAGTCCTGAAACCAACTGTCAGTTTTCTGACACTATCTTCAGAATAATCAACACAACCCTATTTTTTATTGGATATTGTTACATTCATAGCACTGGTCTTTTGTTGGGGTAATATGACCCTTTCTGATAACAGTGTGTACTTTTAAATTTCAGGACTTCAACTTCCAGAACTATGGGACCTCAAATTAAGTTCTTCTAGTTCTCATCAACAAAGGCGATGACTTGTTTTGTAGTGCGTGATTAAATACAACGCATTGTCAAGCAGCCTCTTACTTTC
Organism: Helostoma temminkii; assembly: GCA_900302695.1. NCBI lineage: Eukaryota > Metazoa > Chordata > Actinopteri > Anabantiformes > Helostomatidae > Helostoma > Helostoma temminkii. The sequence continues at coordinate 22,025 of OMLM01006919.1, read as the reverse complement.
TATTCTTGTTGATGAGTCCTCTCTTTTGCTATTCCTCTGATCTTACATTGGATCTGATATAGAATGAATAAAGTGGAATACGTATAAGATGTTTTGAGCTTTGATGAGATGCTATCGGGTTTTCTGCCAATAAAACAAGTTTGACTTGAAAATCAAATAAGGGAGCGCGAGGGCGAGTGGGTTGCGAGATGTAATCGTCTCCCTGTGTTTATTAGCAGATGGATCTGCCATCGGGCCGCACCATTGGTTTAACCTCCTAATCAGGTATCGCCTCACTCGCCCTGCTGCTACTGCTTCAATTAAGGCTGAGAGAGAAAGAGAGAGAGAGAAATAATGAGAGATGGTGGAGGAGATGCAGGAAAATGAAAGTGTCTGACAGAGACAGATAGATGGAGAGATTGTCACATATATGAAAGAGCAAACAGAAGATAAAAAGCAAAGGCAGGAGTCCTGGAGGATGAGATTATTGTTTATATTTTCCAGTTATTCCTTTGTCTCTACATATTTTTCTGTTTATATTCATCTGTCTTCATACGTTCCGCTCACATACCTCTAATATTTAATTTTCTGTTTTGCTGTACTGAAGTTATTTTTACTGGAGTTGTGTGTTTTGTCACTTTCACCAAACATTAACTATGAATTCATCATAGCTGTAGTCAGTGTCTTTATTTCTTGTAAATAATGTAAATAAATATATATATTTTTTAATATTAAACAAGAAGATAAATATCACCACATAATGTGTCGAAGGCAGGTTTACAGGTGTTTATATGCATATTTCAGTTTTTTACCTTTAATGAGGAACTAAAGGAACCAGTGACAAGTGAAATACTGAATCTGGGCCACCAGGTTTGTAAACAGAACAATAGTAAACAATTGTTTCCTAGCTAGTGCACACTGGTGACAAAATAAACACTTTCTCTTCACCGTCTGCCAGACAGCAGAAGGTAGAGTGGACACCACCGATCGTGGGATCAACAGATTGACCTATGGCTGCAGCTATCAAGTATTCTATCAAGTTGCAAGTTTTGCAACTTTAAACATCAGTATAGGACTACAGTAGTGTAGTACCATTTACAGAAAGTCACTTCCAGGTAGACTTTAAAGATGGCGACAACCATGCTGTTTCACCATGTGTTCGGTGGTTTGGTTCCGTTCAGTCGGCTCCCATTCACTAAGTTCAAACACGAGATATACAAAAAACAAAAGGGAGGTGGTGAGTTCTAAGGAGGGCAGAGCAAGAGACATGTTAATCAGGGGAATCCAGGCTGGCGGAGCAAGGGAGAGGAGAAGATAAGAATCTACAAATACAACAAGCTAGGGTCAAGGTCCAAAAGATCCATCAGTATTTGTATAGTCTAAATAGTAACACAGGTCCAAAGTCCATCCAAAACAATAAAGGAAATGGTACCATGAATTCAGTCCACAGATAATGCTGGATGGTTGCTCTACAGAGTAGATTGCAGGCTGTCTGGCAGGAATCAGAGACTAACAGACCTGCTTATAAAGAAATCAGGTTTACTGACTTTCTATGCACTTAAATACACTACAGAAAATGCACTTTAATCAAGTTTAAAAAAAACAAACACTTTTTGGCACTTACATCTCATGAAGCTGACACACTTCTTCTGATAGCCCTTTGCTTTGTTTTTTTTAAAATAATTTTATTTTTGTTCTGCTTGCCTTGTATCTCACTTGTAAATGGCTTTGAGTAAATGCGTCTGCCAAATGACTAAAGCCCATCGCTCTCTCTGCAACACATATTGCTGCTGATTTGAGTCTTGCATGTTTACGTATTATCACGTCTGAAACTCCTGACTTGACACCACATCATGTCCGAAAATTAACCAAAGACCAGACGCAGTGAATTTGTGAACTTTTTTACCGCTCGTCATATATTATTACATGACTCTGCTGTTCTTTTCTTGTGGTAACATCCGCTAATACATGAGATCCTAAATGAAAAGTGCTTTTGTGCTTATTGCAACTTGCTGTTTAGTAGCTGACAAATGCAAATAAATGCCTATAGTCCACAAATTGGAGATTACTACAGTTGACAATGGTATGTTGGAAGCTGTAAACACTTGTCGCATGTTTTACTTGTCAGCTACTTACACCGTATGATGACATATAATGGTATAGTTAGCGGTGTCTCATTTCTTAGAGGAATACTTTCAGCCCTACCTCTTAAGACTCTGGTGCAAGGGGTAAGGTGTAGGGGTAGAGGAAGGGAAAGGGGTGGGGAAAGGGATAAGATTGAGAAATGGGATTGGGCCTAAACGTAAATGTAATGTAAATTGGGCGAGTGAACAGGGTGGTGAGAAGGTGAGCAAGAAGGAGTCCATATATGGGAGAGGACAGATAGGCAGGGACCGTAACACTTAAAGAGCTCGTCCAGGCTGTAGCTGTCTATTAGCAGGACTTTCTGACCGAGCACTGAGGGCACTACCTCATTCAGATTGAACCCGTACTTTTTTTATTACTCTTTTCTGTTATCATTTTCATGTTCAGATCACATCTGCTCTTAGTCCATTTCGTCGTGTCCATACACGATATGAATATATATTAGTCTGCCTGTTACATTTGCAGGTAACTTGTGGGTAGCAACCTGTAGAGGATTCATACAGTTTCATCACATTTTTCTTCTTGGAGCTTTTGCAAATGCAAAGTGTTAAGCATTCACCTCCTTTACATGAAATGCTAATGTTATTTACCTTGTGTTGACTCCACTCTGTGGTTTGAACACTTTGTGCTGAGATCCTGACGCTGTGCTACTGTGGTAGGTTAGTTTGGCTTTATAGTTAATAATCTATTAGTTTTTGACGTGATTCCAGGCTTTTGAAACGGTCTCCTCTTTTGAAACCTCGGTACTTTCCCCATTTTGCAAATCGCGCCACTGTGTAGCACGTTGTGTGACAGTAATAATCAACTGTAAAATGTGTATAAACACGTAGATTAAACGAAGCTTCGAGGTAAAGAATTTGCATACGTTTTTTTCGGATCCTCACGTTCCCATTTTGCTCCCAATGGTTGAGAGCAGCACCTTGCCCAGCAGGTCTGTGGGGTAATAAAAAGGCACTGAGAAGGTAAAAAAGGATAATATTCTACAAGACCATTTTAAAAACAACTGAAGAAGCTGCTCCAAACAGTTCATGCAGTTTCCATCCACATGTCCGTAAATAACCTTTTACACCTGAACACGCTCCGAAGGATGGCAAGTTCGCATTGAGTTTTATACTTAAGAAATTAATTAATTACGTGCAAGTCTGCTAAGGTGCTAATCATATTTCCCATCATTGCCTTCATTAAAACATCTATATCAACACAAAAAATGTTTTTACGTTGACTTATGATCGACCACTGGCTAATTCTGCTAAATCTCAGTGATGTATTTCAGTCTAGTGGCGGTCAGATGACGTGATTCTGATCTGGTGACACTAATCAAGCAAACATGTCAGTATCACGACGATCAGCAGCATTTAGCTAAAAAGAACAGAAGCTTAAATCTTATTAGGAACGTTATTTCTGTCACAAATCAGCTGGCTTCCTTTTCAGCAGCTCTCCTGTAAACTGCTGAGGTGAATTCCATAGACGACCAGTCTGTGGAAATCACTGCGTTCTCGCTCTAATTATGCCTCTGTAATGGATCCACCTGAGCGAGTTCAGTGCTGGCTGTGCTTTGCTGCAGGCAGGAGACTCCATCTTGGTTTAATGGGGACTTTGTCATTCAGGCCTGCAGCTCCCTGATGCAAACAGTGAGTTCTTAACTGGCTCACTTTACCTTCCTCTTTCACTCCACATTTCTCACTTTTTTCATGTTCCTCTCTGACTCTACCTGGGATTATTGTCCTCTCATTATTTCTCTCTGACTCATATCCCACCCTCCTTACTTGGACTTGTTCATTTCTGTTGTTATTTCTCTCCACCTGTCTTTCTAATTGTCTTCTTCACTCTCCACCAGCTCTTTTCTTCCTTTACTTATTTATGTATTTTCTTTCTCCAGCAATGCATTAATGAGGATCACTTAATGCTGCTAAACAGTCAACACTGGAACCTGGCTAATCCCTGGAGACTTTCAGTCAATGCCAGACCTGTTGTCAGTCAATGGAGGACATTTTGAACATTTGACAATGTGTTCCACCCTTGGGAAAGAGGGGGAGGAAAAGGTGAGGAGAGGCGCGATGCAGTCTGCAGTCTATTACTGCCGTGTTTCTCAATGTGATAGATGACAGCCTCAGGTAGAGACTACCTGCACACATATGATGTGAAAAGCAACATTTGGATGAAGTTGAAAGTTGATGTATTAGTATTATTCTTCAAAGGTATTATTATTCAAGGTCATTAATATAATTAGCAAAAATGATCTTTTTATCTTTCTTTAGCACAGTTTAAGTGTTTACCGTCATTATTAGGTTTTGGAAGGCTAAGTTTGGAAGAACTGGATGAAACTTTATGCTTGTGGTTTGGGTAAAATATTGAGATTAAGGTAGAGCACTCGGTACAAGGACAGGATTTAGGGGTTTGGAAGGTTTAGTTGAAGGTAAAAGTTGGGAAAATAAAGAATGAATAAAAATGAGTGTCTGGAAAAGATTTAAGATGCAGACAAATAATGAACTGTTTCATTTCGTTAAAGGTTAAGGTTTGAATAATAATCTTGATAAAGGTTAAGCTCTGGAAGTACATTTCTACAAACAGAAAGATTTGGATAAATTATGATTAAAGTTTGTATAAAAGTTTACAAGTTGGAGTTTGGATGTTGAATAAAAATATTTAGATGAAATGAAAATGAAAAAAAAAGAAAAGTCCTAATATATCAGAATGTGTGTAAGATAATTGATCTACATATGTGCAAGGTGTTTTTTATGTATCATGAACTCATAAACTGCTGTAATATTTGGACAAACTTTAAAGTTTACGTCTTAGGAGACATTTTATGTGCAGGTGAAGGTTTGAAAATGTTTATTTGCATGTTTATTTTTGCTTATTCAACAAGCCAGACAGAGATACAGCTCATTTTTATTAACTGCATCCAAACACCCAGCAGCAATTCTGACTTCTGATATCAGATTTGTTCTTTTTCCCCCTCAAACATATACAAGTCCATTTTATCTGGCCAGCAACCACAAATGACATTTTGAAGTCTGTGCTCATTTTCCTGCCTAAGAGCAACAGAAACAGCCAGAGGCCCACCCGCTGTTTACCAGCTTTACATTGATGCTATCCCGCTCAAGCTTGGACCGCTGTAATAGGACTCAATACATCAAGCCCCTGGCCACTCAACCAATACACCGAATCACTGAGTGGGTGCAGTGTGATAATAACAGCCAAAGGTAATGTGCATGCAAGTGTAAATGTTAGAGAGTGTGCGTGTGCTGGGGGTGAAATCTATATTTCTGTTTGGCTGGTCAAGCTGCCAACAGCAGCAGAATGACGCCAGAAATTATCAGATAGTCGGTCGCATCTGGACTAAAAACAAACCTGCTGCAGAGACGGCCCTGAGTTTTAAAGATTGGAAAAGACGGATTGTGTTTAAGGCTCACAGAAGAGAAGATCAGATAATTCAACTGAAAATCACCTTCCCATTAGTCATTACTGTTGGGACTAATAGATTTGTTGTTTAGTGTGATTTGGATGTGTGCACATTTAGACTCATGTATCTTAGTCTTGTAACTTGTAATGTCTCATATGTGAGTGTCAATGTCAATTGTGTCTTCATGAGGTCTGAACTTAATCTGAATATTATCAGCACTTGGTCACAAAATACACAAATAACACTAGAGGTTTGTTTCGTGTATCAGGTGTATGCAACGGGACTGTAATTTTCACATTCTCGTGAACTGCGATCCAACATGAAAACTTCATCCCAACAGTGAAGTATGGTGGTGGGAGCATCATAATTTGGGGCTGCTTCAGGGCCTGGACAGATTGTTGAGGAGAAATTAATTCAACTTTCGAGTGGTCCAGTCAGAGTCCAGACCTCAGCTCAATAGATATCCTGTGGAATGACCTCTACAGAGCCTTTCTTATTTTTATATTTTATGGCTGAAGAGTTTCTGTAAGGAAGAATGGTCCAAAACTGCTTCTAGACATTGTGCAGGTCTAATTTTCACATACAGGAAGTGCTTTCTTGAAGCTACTGCTGCCAAAAGGTTTGTCAACCAAATCACTGGGTATGTGTAATAAAGACACGAAAGATCTTGACTATGTTTTACTGGTTTACAAATATTTAGTATGTTGATATTTGTCACTTTGGTCCAGATCAGATCACATTTCATGACCAATTTATGCAGAAACATAGGAAACTTACCTTTTCTTCTGCACATCAGAGGCTCTTCTTGTTGTTTGGTTACCACCATGTTTGTAGCGTCCATACTCGCCATTCCAAACATCTATACTGAACAACAAGTGGTAACCATGGATTGGCCTCAGGTGTTTAGAGAACATGGGACCTTAACTTGCTGATCAGTGCTGCTGGACCAGATCTACTTTTTTAACCACACTTCTATTTCACTATAAAACCCTAAACTGTGCCGTTTAGAAGGGCATTGATGAACAACATATATGGATGACGTTATGCTAAATCTGTTACCAGGTTTAAAAGGTGATAAACTAGATGTGTAGAAGGTTTCACACTTGTACACACACGTTTTTCTCACTTGCACAGTGTGCCGTCCTGTGGCCTACAGGCCTTCCTACAGAAATGGTATAAATATAAAGCTGTACTTGCAGACAGATGAGCCGCTTCAGATCGCATGTTGACTGACAGCGTTGCCGCCGGCCCTCTTCCCTGTTAGCGGGGATGCCCTCTGCTTCTGACGGTGTTTGAAAATCCTCTCCTCAGTTCGGCAGGAAGATGAAGGAGTGCCGGTCTGCCTGCAGAGCCTCTCCGCCTCAGGCATCATGTTGGAGAATTTGTTTTGTTTTTCCACCTCACTCCTCTCTTTTCTGAGAGGCCTTCGCTGCTTCCCCATCTGCAGAAATAGATACAAGCTCAGTGGGGTTTGGTGATGCAGAAAAACACCAGAATATCAAAACTATCAAGGATGGAACAGGGTTTTATGCTTTAGTAGGCTGCTCCTCTGTTGTTGCTTCAATCTGTGTGTGTGTGTGTGTGTGTTTCTGAAGTAGGGCTGGGTGATATCGCCTTAAAATTATAAGGAGATATTTCAAATTTATGATAATATTAATATTCAGTAGATAATTATGAGTAAATCAGTGTTCAGTAATAATCAGCAAAATTTTGTAATTGATAGTTATCAGTGACTGGTGCTTGTAGACAGCAGCATTTATTGATGAACAAAAATTAAGCATATTTTAAATTAGGGATTGGGTCTGACTGCTCGTTTATTCATACTCGTACTCATTAAATGTGTCCAATACTGCACCCGATACTGCTTTATGGCAGAACATTACTGCTGTTGAAATAACAGAACTGCTCAGTATGTTGTTAAAAATACCAGATTCTGCCACCTCCTCAGCGTACTAGAGCCCAAGGTACGTGATTTCGAGTGAATGATATTCCAAGCAAACTTGGAATAGGAACCTTCCAAACTGTCGATACTAAGTCATCACCTGAGGCTGACACACTGTCACTCTCACTATGCACATGCATACATATGACATGCATTCCTAAATTATTAATATTACCAAATTACACTTTTCTGAAAAATCATACCGGTATTATGATAGACAATATAATTTCCCACACCCCTATTCGGAGGGGTTAATGATTTTAACTTAACAGAAATGAATAACCTTAACAAACAGCTGTTTGAACGTGCAGTAATATACAGGACTAAGAATGCACAGTTAAGATCAGGCAATGGTCACCTACCAACTTCTGACCAATAATCTTTGAGAGACTCACCCTTTGAACGGATCAGAACATTTCAGTGATTTCTGCTTTATTAGTTATCTTTACAAGTTAATACTGACTGATATGGAGAACCTTGAAAGCTGAGTGTTTACATTGCATGGCATGTAACCCTAATTCAAGCCCATCTACTGCAGGTCGTGACCTGGTCTTTTCTTAGATGCTTCCTGTCAACATCCTTACCAACACTTTATAATAAAAGGTAAACACACAAAAAACATCTTAAAAAACAGAAAAAACATGAAGTATCTAAGTACTAAGTACAAGACAAACCCTGTCCAAAAGCACTCAGACACAATTGGCCTCATCATTGACGACATCTTCTTGAGAATAAATGTATTTTTAAACCGCACTTCTGACATTCACCAAGGTTTTCTTATTTGGGATTTCTTTTTCGGTAAGAACAAAATCTACACACTAAAGACCACTTCTAAGTACATTTCAGTGCTGATGTTATTGAATTGCCATCACTTCTACAATTACATAACATTAAAGGATTAAAATCAAAATCATTTTATCGTTGAGAATATTTTTAAATAATTAATTCCATTATAAAGTGCTTATGCTGCTAAAAATTAGGCTTGTTTGCTGGTCACATTATGCAGCATTGTCTCTGCTTCTGAACTCTGATGAGTCCTCAGTGACCTGATGTCTTTCACTTCCCTTTTCGGTTTCTGTGTGCCCTGCAGATTCATGCACTTTTATTGGCAGCTTTGGGACATTTACCTGCTAAACAGGAACAGCTAGAACCTGCTTCAAGCTTCGGAGGACGTAGGAATCACCAACATCAGAATGAAGGTACAAGATAAATCAGCAGTTTAAGAACACATCACAAATCCAATGTAGATTTTTCATAGGATTTTTCTTAAGATCAAATTTAAGAAAAGAAAAAAACTTGGCAAGATAATGTTTTGTTTGGGGCCTGGCTAGAGGACACAAAAGCAGAATTTATACTGACTGGTTGTCTTGGTATTTATGAGATGTTTTGTTTGATACATAAAAGTCCACAGTGCTTCAGGTTGAGATCTCTGCTTGTTCAGAAATATAAATCTGATGGACGTACCTGTGATCATGAGTCAACATAATTATACAATCTCAAGCAGAGTATCTGAAGCATTGAAGCGTGCAGACTGGTTTCACAATGTCCCTAAAAGAGCATAGTTCATGAAAAAGCTGTTTAATTAAAGTGAGGGGAGCAGTTGTTTCATTTTCTCTTCTTCCTGGTTGTAGCTAAAGGACTCGGGATCACAAATCAGTAATATTTAAAAATCACTTGATAGTGTGTCAGTTTTGTCTTTAGAGGAGTCTCACTTAATTCCCTTCCAATCAAACTGTGGCTGATCTTTCTCTCTCTTGATGCTAATGCTATCAGAGACTGAGAGCATCTGTTGAAAGTCGCTCGACAGACCTTCCACCTCTTGGCATTCTCCTCCGCAGTCGGCCATTCACAGACTATTAGAACGTTTGTGCCACGGGTGGAGAGAGAGCCGCTGAACTCATTTCACAGGTTAATTAGAACAAAAGGATCAGCCTTTCACTGGGAGGGAGGCTTTCGATTACTGAAAGGTTGTGGCTTGCTCTCCTCCCTTTGGGCCTCTGGTGAGAGGACAGAGTATATTGGGCTCCATCCTGACGAAATGTCACCTATCAATCACCTGATCATACCTGGCCACTGCTATTAACATCTCGTGATTGAGAGGTAAGCTTTGTAATCATCCTCAGGCAAATGCTGAGTGAGGACATTAATATGCTGCATGTCTGTGGGAAATGAATGACAAGCTGGGTCAACTCTGCAAAATTGTGACGAGGTAGACTAGAGGAGCTGAAGAACTGAGTGGAGATGGACTGACATGCTGCACTGTTAGGCTACAAGCACCTCCCTGACAGCACTAGAGGGACTTTTACATCATTTGACTGTTAGAACAGGCAGAGGTTTGAGTGTGGCAAAATCAGTCAGTGGTTACATAAAGGAAATCAGCCAATTTAAAGATGCAGTACACTGTAGTATCAGGAGCGATGAGGTTCATCTACTACTCCCAGTCAAAAGCTATTTTTCTCTGGGAGTTCCATATATCTGGCAGCACAGTTAATATACATATGTCATAAAAATCATAAGAAGGGTTATTTCTTCATTCAGTCCAAATATGCCATTTCAGTTGTGTTCAGTATATAAATTCAGTAGCTGCAATTTCCATTGAACAGGGTGATTCAAGGTTCTTGTGCTGAAGAGAAATCGTATTCTATAGTTCTTCTCTTAAAGGCTTGTTGTGGTAAACTCAGGGATGATGAGATGCCCTCCTTTATGTTTTTAAAGGATAGGTTCACAGATTTCACTCCTCCGTTACATATATGACATTTACATTCGTGCTTTAACCGCACTCAGTGCTTCTGCAACCTCAGTGGCTGGGGTTTGTGTGGACATATAGCAGTTCAGTGTTTTGTCCAGGGACAGTAGACATATGGCAGGAGTAGGCAGGTCACTAATGCGAAGCATGTGTTGCTTATTATGTCCTGCACCCAGTTGTTGAGTACATACTTTCTCAGAAATATTTTAAACACAACTCTATTAACAAAATGCCTGTTGTCTTTTTTGCAGACTTGATAAGTTCAGTGATGAAGATGCTGCGTGTTTTTACACTCTCAGTAACAGAAAGTGTCTATTTCTGTCCCTCAAGGTACAATCTACACTAATTATTGGACCAAGAGGTATCTACGTGGTCCAAAAATGTACATTTAAACATGTAACCATTCAACTATCAAGGTTCTCCTGTAGTTGCAGGAGAAGATGTTTGGTAAATTTCCTCTGATGTGGCTGCGAATGGAGTGAACACGAGGAGGCTGGAAACGCCGGAGTGTAAAGATGTATTTCTTTCATTATCCATGTACTTCCCTGAAGGTTCTAAACTTTAATCTTCTGTATGAGCGTCATCTTTCGCTGTAGTTTTTCACTGATGGGCTTCAGCCAGTTAAAGATAAAGTCAAAGGTTTACTGAGTTCAGAACATCTCCCATCAACATATGCTCTTTCAAACTGAGTAGAATGTGATCCTGACTCACACCATCAGATTCCACACACACACTGCAACTGAATACACAGAAACATCTGCTTCCTCTGTGAACTTTAAAAAGCCTTCTTCATATTAACAGGAGTCTTTTCATTAGCGCTCTGCATTTTTGTTCTGCCCTCTTTAGGTTCTGAAATGATGAGATTCAAGGAAGACATTCAGAAGTCAAAGGCAGAAATGTTTTTCAGGTCTATATCTTTGTTTGGCCTTTGGAGGGAAGAGAAATGATTAAATACAGCAGAGCGAAACATTCTTATATCCAGCATATTTACAGCCACAAAATACTGCAGATGCAGAAAAACACATTATGGTGGCACCACAGTGTTTAATAAAGACAGTACAGAGATATAGTGTAGTATGAAGTGTTGACATGTGGTACAGTATATCCTCCTTTAAACTATGATCTGTAGCTGAAATGTTTTTTTTGGTTGGTTTCGTGACCTTTTTTTAAGGATAAGATTTTTTTTTCGGCTCATAAAAAGCCACAAAGCAACAATGAAGTGATTCTTCTAAAAATCCATATATAAGCCTGGTACGTTGTTAGCAGTTCTCGTCAAGCGTTACCGCTCCTCCAGCATCAATACTGGAAACTGGCAACTACCATTCCCAAAGTTTACAAGGCTGTAACTGCCATTAAAATTAATTTATTAAAGCTAATTTCAACACTTTTTAAATTCTGAGTGGCCTTAAACTTTTAACTTCCTTTGATATTAACAAGAGGCATCTGTCACACATCTGTCACGTCCTCGCTTATAGGGACATAAAGTACGACTCCCCTCTTCACAGATTTCAGAATCAAGGCTGTGGTCAAGTCCTCCTGTGCAGAGTCCAAGTGCAAGTCAGCAACACCAAGTCCAAGTTCAAGTCTAAATAAGATTGAAAGTAAAACACCAAGACAGAACATTTTTTTTTAGATCACTTTGTTTTTTGTAATTTTTGCACTAATTATAGTGCAGTGGAAAATCACTGTAGGATCAAATTAGATAGCAGCTTCATTGATTACACTCTCTCCACAGACAAGACGCTATTGAACCCCCACTTTGAGCAGGGTGTTGCACGTGTGTCCAGCACAATACCAAACAAAACAAACTTAAATGATTCAGTGATTTTAATTGATCTGAACTTTTTTAACTGAAGCAGAAGAAAGGGAACTTTTCTCCCCAAACAGGCCTGGAATCATATTTAAAACATGCTAAAAGACTCACACTAAGCTGGACGGTGATCTGGCAGTGGTGTAACAGAGAGGCAACTGGAACTAAGGGGAGTTCATCTTTAAAGCACGTGGCTGGAGGCTGCAACCAATCAGCTGGTAGAAAACCTGCACTCCTGCCTATTCATCAACCAATCAAAACATCTCACCTGTATCCAATGTCACAGAGCCAAAGAGAGAAAGGGAGCGCCCCACAGAAACACACAGCAGGGGTCCTAACTGTGAAAGAAAGTTCTGAAATAATTCTGAATATCATAACAATTGATTGTCTTCATATAGACACTAACTTCAGTTTTACAAAAGGAGACCTCAGTTTGTCATTGGCTTGTGTTTGGCAGTGAAAATGAACTTCTACTACACTGCAGAAGAAGTCAGATGATTTTAGCGTTTAGCCCTTCTCAGACTCATCTTTGCATGTCTCAATGTAGGGCACATCTCTGAAGGAACCAGACTCGAAAATGTTAATTTCTGTGTCTGATGAGTGTCACAGCGTCTTCAGGTGTTTGTGCTCGGCTTCGCTCTGTCACGTTTTGCGGGTCGACATCGATTTACCAGAAAATAAGGGGAACGATTTCGAGCCGAACAGAAATCCCTTTGCTTCGGTTCAGCGCGGCGCGTTCTGCTTGACCGGTGAAATGTTCTCTCGGAGATATTACACACCTTCTGAATTTCCCATCAGTCACAGCAGGATAAAGTTTTCAGCCTCAGAGATGCTAGTTGGTGGCAGCATAGGGAGGTGCGTGATAGGCTGGACTCTCAGCCGTCATGGCCTTCAGGCAGGGCTGCAGTTACTGCTGTACTGTCTCAGAGCAAAACACACAGTGTGCAGTGTGGATATAAATAGGTGCTCGAGGTGAGACAGCACTAAACTCTCGCCGCCACCAACGCTGAAGCTGTCACCACAGAGACTGGAAGCACAATTAGCAATGATGGCAGTTTGATGTGAGAACAGATGTGAAAGTGCTGCTGCAAAGAGGGGAAATAAACACCCTGGAGTCATTATCTGTTGTCTTACATGAAGTTCCAACTTTCAGAACCTTTACACTCTTGACTTTTTGAACTGTTGGACTCCATTATGAGCTTGTCTTACCCACTTTTCCAAAGCAGTGGCTGATTCACTGTTCTATAATTGTCCTTTACCCATTTTCCTTGGCATTTCTGAGAACCAGAGTACAAACAACACTTAACGATTACACTCTGCTGCCAGTCTATTAAACACACTTATCTTAAACTAGTACAACAGCAGGACAATAAAACGTACCATCACGAAGACGAGTTTTTGGGAACTATCACTTAACTTCAGTTAACTTTACTCCCATTTCAACAACAGACGATAGTTTTCAATACGGCATGCTAATAAAACTACAGCATAAATAACATATATAACACATATATAATATATATATAACATATAATAGAACATTTACATTAATGAGGATTTAGATTTAGTTAAAAAAATGCAAATCATTAAAATGCACTTTAAAGTGCCTTTTTTTAAAGTTTAATTTATGTTGCGTTTTATTCAAATATCCAAAGCTTCAAAAAACTTTGAAAGTGAAATCTCTTATTTCACTATAGAAGGTTTTTAATATTCTGCTTAATTCTTTATGTTAAAACTAGTTTGCTGTTTCTTTGTTCATTAATAATCTGTATGTGTTTAAATGTGGAAAAAGGGATTATCCTGCTTAAATAGAAGATTATATAAATCCACCCGTTTATATGAAGGTAAATAAATATTAGAAACACCTCAACCGTTGCACTACATGAGTTTTTGTAAGGTACACCTGATAAATATTGTAAATATTTCCTTTACTCAGTTACCAAGCAGAGAAATTAAACATTGCAGACTTTTTTGGAAGAAAATCCACTCAGTGTGGAACAACTGTGTCATTATAATGATTAAACTGATTTCACAGCTCTTGCAGTGCTTGGACCCCTAATTGACATTTATTTGCACTGTTTTAGATATAACCATTGCTTGTTTGGGGCCAAATTAAAGAGTCACAGTGAAATTTTAAAAATCTATCTATGATGTTAGAAATTATACATTAGAAACCAACTGGTCAGTTTTATTTTATCTATAATTACAGCTGATTTGGTCATAAACTGAAATGTACAGACCCAATTGAGCCTTGCCACAAAAATGCTAACAAGTACTATTATTCTTGTATTTATTTCAAAATGTTGCATAAGATTCATCTGCAGGTTATAAAATAATTTCTCATAAACTGTGACTGGATTATCCTGTAAATATGTGAAGTGTCATCTGTGTGTGTTTCTGAGTGTTTGTGGAGGCTGTGATTTAAATGCTGCTATTTGTTTTTCTTTAAAGCAGCAGCAGAGTTACAGGGCAGTGAACTAGAAAATGACATTTCAAAGTCATCTGCAGCTTCTGCAGAATGTTGTGCCCTTTCCTCAGTAGGGTAAATATTAACACTGTCAAAGCCTTCTTCTTCTGTGAGACGACAGCACGTCTTTCTGCTACGTCTAACCGCAGTGCATCTTTTTTTTCATTATTATTTGTTACTTATCCAAATTCTAGCATTTGATTTTTAAAAGGTTAAAGATTTGAGTACATACTTGCAACATAATTTCGTTCTGGATTATAATTAATGAACTTTATACGACCCCCAGTGGATCAGTTTACGTTTTTTATACTTATCAGAGATACAGAACAGCAGACCGAGTTATATTTAAGTATACTTGCTGTATACTGACAATTATACAGAATTACCCAGGGTGCCTTTTAGCAGTTTAACCTTATAATCAAGCAACTATTCATGTTATAAAATAATAATTTATCACAAATAGTTGATATGACGTGGTGTTTTCCATTCTAGCTGTTAGTAGGATGGTGAAGCAGTCAATAGGAATTGTAAGTGATATTTTAACAGGTTAAGTATGTTACACAGGTTCC
Organism: Helostoma temminkii; assembly: GCA_900302695.1. Taxonomy (NCBI): domain Eukaryota; kingdom Metazoa; phylum Chordata; class Actinopteri; order Anabantiformes; family Helostomatidae; genus Helostoma; species Helostoma temminkii. Next base: position 6,961 of record OMLM01006919.1, on the reverse strand, counting down.
AGCTACTGTAGCACTGTAGTAGTTACAGCACAGTGATATGAGAAGATTTCATACTGTGCATATCTGCATTTTTAAACATTTAAAAACTGTTCAAAAGTTTTTATGACATGTTTTAGTTGATCTAATGAAACATGCTGAGTGGATGTTAACATGTGAATGCTGGTGTTATAGGTGTAGTGGTGCATACACACAGGTATAAACTCACTGATCACCCTATTTACATACACTATATTGCCTAAAGTTTTAGAACACCCCATTAAAATCATTGAACTGAATGCAGAAAGCAAGTCCACAAAGACATGGATGAGCGAGTTTGGTGTGGAGGAACTCAACAGGCCTGCACTGAGTCCTGACCACCACCCAGTAGACCACCTTTGGGATGAATTTGAACTTTTACCCAGACATGATGCTGCTTTGTTGCCAGTTCACAGTCTCCACTCTTTAATATATAATTGAAATTTCACAACAAGTTGTTAACACAACCATTACATTTCTGACACAGTATGTACAACAACATCCAGTTTGTCTGACTACATCACTATTAGAAGTTTAATGGGAGTGTTTAGAGACTCAGCGCTTGGTTCAGTTTAGGAAAGGATCACAGATGGCGCCAGCATCTCAAGGTTGAGGAAACTGACAGATTCTGGGGATTAGTTATGATATGAAATACATTTTTTTGTAAGTTAATGGTAACAGTAAATGACAATACCACATTTGGTGACACAGTTTATTTGATCTGGTGCATTTTTCAGTTTTAATGCTGCTCCACTGATGTTGTCTACAGCAGTATTTGCAGTAGGAGGAAATTCAAGAATAAAACATGAACTACTGATAAAAACAACGCTGGAGAGGTGGTGGGGTCTCGGTG
>OMLM01006915.1:14535-37035 GCA_900302695.1 Helostoma temminkii | reverse complement strand
CGCACTAATCTAATCAATTCAGTTAATTAAGGTGCTGGATGGCATACTGTAGCTGTATAATAATAATAATAAGATAAATACTAATAATCATCATCATCATCATCATAATTATAATAATTGATACTTTATTAATCTCCCTGGGAAAATTTAAGGTGCCAAGGGTTCAGGGGTAGAATGTCTTGTCAAAGGACACAGGAGTCAGTTGAACTGTATTTATGTTAGCATGTTTTTATGGTTGTCTGCACTAATGTTAGTTTTAGACCATTAACATTTTCCATCTTCACAACTTAAACAACCTGTAGAGGCGGTGTAGTGGTTAGCACTGTCGCCTCACAGCATGTGGCATTTAGAAACGCACACACAAACACATACACATATAGGAACATAGTTTGACTGCATTATCATCCAAATTCTCAAATCACAGAAAAACACTCTGCCTATCTATACTTTTTAAAGCTCATTTGAAAAAAAAAAATCAACTTCCTGTTCTAAGGTTTACACAATTGACATTAACCATAATTCTCTACCACGCAAATGTATACATGCAAAACAAGTTTGAAGTCACAACAAAACTAAAACGATAGTTTAGTTGTTTTTTAATTTGTGGCTTTTCGTGTTTGCAGCAGCGACTTTAGGCTAATATTTGTTCTCAGCTTGAATCAGGATGTGACTGCCATTCGTAGAGTATGTGCTTTTACTACAATGACCCAACTTTGAATCCATTTTCAGAATTTACTTCAAACAGTATTAGCTGATTGTAGAATCTATAATTCATCATCTAAAATTATTTCTTGCTGTAGCAAGATTGTTTAAATTAATAAACATCCTCCTGGCTTTAACAGAAGTAACTGATCAAGTGGCTATGGTTGGTTATACTGCAAGTCTACTTATTAGCTTTTTCCTTGGCAGATGGTCACATCATCTATTTCTGTTTCTGTGACAACTGACCCAACTCCATGTGGACACTGGCTCTCCTTCTCAGTGTCTTGTTCTTGTTGACGTCATCAAGTTTCATTTTTACTTGCATCATTGCTTTCAGTGTATTACATTTATCTATTTGTGTTTGTAATACAACCACATTTGCTGTCCACTGAATCAACGAAGCGCCACATTTATTAGCAACAACAGACTTGCACAGAGATGGTCGGATGTGTGGCAGTCATTTAAAGCCAAATAAGGCCATCAACCACCACAGGCACAAGTCCAAATCCAGAGTTCCATGTGTGGTTTAGGTAGGAAAAGCACTTTAGTTAAAGTGCATATTGCATGTTAGCATGGTTAGGCTATAACTGTGAATGAGTATGTAGAAAAAATGATGTAGAAATTAGATATATGAAACATATTTATATATGCACCACATAAAATTTTGGAATGGTTTTCTCAAAATACAAATTGATGATGAAACATAATGTAAAGCAGCCAAAGTTTAACAACAGGAAAAATTTATGAGAATATAGTTTTTACACAATATAAATACACATATAATGTACCATAGCCTTTAAATATGAGCAATGAGAAAATGTCAATCACTAGAGAATTGAGTTAAGAAGTGAAGAAAACCTACAAGGTCAGTGACCCGTGTTATACTGCAGCTGACATCACACTTATCACATATGAGCATATGATAGATACATAGAAAGCAAATAGTACTGGTACTGTAAAACCAGCAGGAGTACTTCACCTTAGATAAGAAAACTAAGCTAGATCTGTAACTACTCCAGTTAGGAAATATGGAATATATAGATAGAGTTTGTGCAACACAGACAGTAAACAGTGAATAAAACAATAAGACAAAAAAGCATGCTTAAAAAAAATGTAACATTAGAAAACATGCATAATTTTAAATTATTCTATCCACTTTAACGGTTTCAAGTCATTCTAAGCCACTTATGTTTTGTTGTATCTATATTTTGACTCAAAATGGCCAACCACCTCTGAGCAGTGTGGGAGTTATGGAAGGACTCTGCTGGTGTCAACTTATCATAACTACTTAGTTATTAAGGGGCAAGGCCTCCATAAACAAGGGGGACAGAGGCCTATATATAGATATGATGGAGGGAGAAGCACAAACACTCCATGACAAACACTATTAAGGCTGGGTCAGAGACACAACAGGAATAGCACTTCACCCACACACACACACACACACACACACACAAGAAATGAATGTACATCTCGACAGCAACTGATTTACAAAGAGATGCCCAATAAATCATGTTTTGTACTTTAAGTACTGCTGAAGCAATTAAGCATCAAATCATTTAGTGAATAATTTTTTTCTATGCTTATATTTTCGTAAGTGCAAGATGTTGCTGCTTTGACTGATGACAAACAGAAGTTTTCATTTAGACTGTTGGTCTGGACAAATCAACACAAACTCTGCGAACCTGCTTTGGCATTTGTTTTATGTTTCTTTTGATATATCTGGGATAAAACATGGGTTGAAAAAACAATTAGCAATTTGATTAACGTTGTAAATTATTAGTAACAGTATTGACTGTTTTTGCCAAGATTGGTAAGCCAAAGCCATTCATTCTGCAAATCTATAATTCTATCTAATTAAAGCAGGTCACTGATTGCATATATTGTTCTCTTTGGTGGCCATATATATACTACCTACTACCTAAATGCATGATGCAAATCCCATTTAAATTTTGCTCTCTGCTGTCTACTATGGTTTCTGTTATTTGCCAAATGAAATTCTTGATATTGCATGTTTTTATAGTATTTTACACATAATATTTTCTTTGATGTTGGTGATAATATACAGTAAGATATACATAAAAATATTACTCACAGTGAAGGAGTCCCTTGTCTACTTGTCATTTGTTCTGTTCATCAACTGTATCCCCTGACTGCATCTCCTCTGCCTGTCAGTCCCTGGCGCTCAATTCTCCTTGCACCACTGGGCTGCTCTGAAATGTGTGTGTTTGTGCGTCTCTGTGTGGGTGCAGGTGGGACCATCCTTTCCTATGAGGATATTTAAAGCCTTTTGGGAAGTTTGGCAAGATAGCAGAGGCAACACCTGTGTGTGTGCATGTACATGTGTCAGCCTTGTCTCCAGAGGGCAATAATGATCTGTAGTCAGGGTCAGAGGCCCTGAGTTATGACAAGACATTGATCCCACTGAGCCTCACAGTGACTGAGGATTGTTTGTGTAGACAGTAGATCTTCATCACTGCGCTCTGACTGCAGCATGGTGGATTAGAAGAAAAGTCTCACAATCTATCTTCCACAGGTGACGAGGAACAAACTATTGGCCCTAAGTGCAACCCATTGTAGTAGCACATAGTCTTGGTGAACAATCTGCATGATCCATAAAAAACAGCACTACACTTCACAAGTGCATTGTTTGCTTCATTAGGGATTTTCCCAGGAAATTGATGAGCTGAGGTAGAAAGGAGTGAGCTACTCTATATAATTACTCCAAAGCAAATAGACAATGTAACTGATCTATCTATTGCCTGCTGAGCTGAATCAGACAAATCTGGTTGTCATGTCATGTCACTACATGTCATGTAGTTACTCGATGATGATTTAATTCACCTTCCTCCTTCAGAACTTAGCCTCTGTCTTAAATACACATCATATTACAGAGAAATTATCTTTGCAGATGTTTTTGTTTGCAGTCTGTGCAGTTTTTTTTTTCTTTCAGTTTTGAGAGCCAGCGGGTGAAAACACTTCTGTAAGGTCAACACTTCCCTCATCCCATATTCCAAAACAATTTGTACCTACACACAAAGCTAGACAAATTCAACACTGTTTCATGACCAGCATGTTAAGGTTGCACCCCTTACTTGGTATTCCCACCAGATCTAAACAATATAAATTTTTTAGGTGAAGTCTTCAAAATTCTTAAAAAGAAGCCTGAAGACCGATAGATTTCTATCTCCTTCAGTCCCCTAAAGAGCTGGATGCATTCATCTGTAAAGAATGACCCTATGTGATCTGGACAGGTATGACAGCTTTGCAAGAAGGTTTGACAATGTTCTGAGTTGAGTGACCCTTCTCTTGGGAACTTATTTAACGTGTTTCCATTCCTCACTGAGCAATGAGATAATGGCATGAGTAGCACTGCTTCACATTGTGCCTGGATGGTAAATGTAATTTACATTATGTTAATATGTTGCATAATTTCCAAACTGTTTTCTGACAAAGTATTTGGACAAATTATCCTGCCTTGTTTACTGTATATCCATGTTATCAATGGCAACATTTTTCTTCCCTGCATTGTCCTGCCATATTGCTGATCCTTACACAAATTTTATAGTGGGAAAAAGAGACACCATAGGTCGCAACTTAAGAAAACACATGTAAATAGACAAAACACAAGCAAATTAAGAAAAAGGTTTTGAGACACAAACTGCACAATATTTATAAATAATACTGCAAGTGGAGAAAACATAACCAAACACACGAGCCAATACAAAAAGAGAAAACCTAAGAAATGTTTCACTGGTCAAAATCAGAAACAGTGTGAAAGATAATAGTAATTTAATTTATCCTTCACTGATTGATCAAACTTTAATTTTTGGATTGTATGCACTACAGTTTTGTTTTACCAACCTCTGCATTAATATGCATTTATTATAATGCGCTGTCACCCACGTATGTGTGTGTGTACATACAGTATGTATTCTACTACTTAGCCAATGACAAACAAAATGAAGACATCAGATAGAGGATAAAAACACATCTCAGTAGCTCAGTATGGATGTGTACTGAGGCAAAAAGGTGACCAACATCATCAAAGATAAAAATCATTTTTAAAAAATCCACAAACACACATCCAAAGGCTCCAACAATCCCTCAGCAATCCCCTGCACACGCTCAATATCGAGCTCTGCACTGTGGGTCACGTACACGTCCTCAGCCACTAAGTGTGATTGCCTCATGGTCATTGGCATGGGACCTCCACCCCCTCAGTACCACCACTATGGTTAGAGAGATGGCGTCTGAACAAGTTGATTTAGTGGATAAGGGGATTAGATGTGGAAGAGGAGGGGGTGGTTGACCTTGGGATAATGTTGGTTTGTTCCGGTGCTCAGTTTCTCTGTCGCCCTCTTCAACACTTCATCTATATTTGCATAGTGATATTATAGCCCACCTTCCTCTGTGTACAATACTGTATGACTTGTACTCTTCCGCTAGCAGCATATGGAAGGCTGCATTGTTTCTGCTGCAAGCCACTCACAGTGCCAGAACACTATGTGCTTGCTGGTCTCCACAACAATGCCACCAGCACTTTCCATCACATTCTGTTCTGCTTTTCTAAAATGATTAATATTTTGCATTTTCTTTTTCACACTTAAACAGACTTGCTCAGTGTCAGCCTGTGTAAGTCACTTTAGCCATCTTTAACAATGATAGCCAATAATTTCTTCATAAAAAAATATGCAAAAGTGTTCTCAGTTGTTTCCCAGTAACAAAACGTAATCACTGGATCAGTTTAGCTAAATCAGTGTGTGCTTTTGGTTCTGTCCAAATAGGTTTTGTCCTGTTTGCAAACAACAGAGAGCCATAGGCAAAGCAGTTTATTTTGTACCTCTTCTTCAGCAACCATGTCATTTAGCCACCCCGACATCAACCAGTATAATGAACTACAGCCAGCGTTAATCCATTCTAAAACCACACAAGCCTCATGAGCCACTGGATGCAGCAGTGTTACTGTACAACAAAGATCCAAATGGTTTCCTCTCAAAGACAGAAGTGACTTCCAGAACATATACTAGATGTGGCCACTTCTGCTATACCTCAAGTGCTAGCAGTATAAACACAGGCACACTAGTCTAGTGCATATTAGATGTACTTTGGCAGTGGAGTTTACATGTAAATGTATTCAACAGCCTCTTAGTATAAACACCTAATTCAATTTTCAAATTAAGTATGTTCCTGTATATTCAATTTCAAATGTACTGTGGAGTTGTTACATTCATTTTGTGATACACTACTTCTGAAAAAAAAACTAGCAGGAATTGTTTGGGTTTTTTCCTTTGGCTCCGGCATAACAGACCTTCTCTTCCCATCTACAGAAGAAAATGCACATAGCGTTTGATTTATGAGGTGGAAAACCACCCACCATTTGTGTATTCCTGAGGGGGAATTATTACAAAAAGTGTTGAAGGAGCAAACAGGGAGCACAGTACTCCCACTGTGGGACAAACAGGTATGTTGCCCCACCTGCATTCATCAATGACAAATCAACTCGTCTGTGAGAAAGGTCTCATACCAACAGAATGAATAAGTAATGTGTGAGTTCTTGATGCACATGAAACTGGTGTATGAGCAAAAAGTGAATCTGTGAGTGTTTTCAAGGCTGTGCACACACTGATATAACCCCAACAGTAAAGTATTGGGAAATGTAAAGTACACTGTAGGTATCATCACATATGGACGTACAGTACAGTATGATCTTTTGAGACTAATTTGTGTGGACATGACAAAAACGCACAGCACCATCTGTGTCTGTGTTTTTTGGGGGGTTGTGGTATCAAGGTTTTGATAGTGGTGTCATGTTGCAGTCACAAATGTTGTCCTTGTTTGACAGGCCAAGTGTGCACAAAGGAACACGTCACCAGCCAATTACATCCCTACTTTTATCGTCCTTGATGAGATGAAATGGTCTCCTCTGGGATTTTAATCACCTTCCTCATTAATCGGTTTCCTCCACTAGCACAGGATCTATCTCTCTGTCAGTCTTCCACAGCAGGACTACCACCTATCATGTGACTGTCAAATTAATGTACAGTATGAGATCAGGTTAGGTTTAATCCATAATGCAAATTACATACAGTATAAAGATGAAACGGTAATGCAAGGCTATCACCATTAGTCCATTGGTACCCATCTATTTAGTATAAATGTATTATAGTTCAACGTTATAGCAAGTGATCTCATCTCTAATTTGCAGCTATAAACCTCCTGGGATTTAAAGAGAAAAAAAGCAGTGGGTTTAAAATCAGTTGAAAGAGCGCCCCCTGTCGCCATTTTGATCCACTTACTTCTGAAAATCAATGCAAACAGGAGCGCCAAGACTTGCCTAAAACAACCATGTCAGAATTCCATTTATCCAGAGAAATCAGGATCGATATTGTATTTATATAGGAGTGCGCATGTGCAGAAAGAGCGAGAGAGAGAGAGAGAGAGAGAGAGCGAGAGAGAGAGCCCTCAGACCTGTTGACCCAGAGCCATATAGAAAAAAATAGAAACTCATTAACCACTGCGCTTTTGGACTGACCTGCATGAACGTCACGTAACTGAAAACTGATTTTAATTTATTCAGATCAATTTTCTTTAATGACAAACATAAGCTTGAATAATTACACGGCGAATATTCTACACGATATATACATTCATTTCAATTAAGAACCACTCACATCAATGATTCGCAGCATTACCTGAACATTTATGTTGTTTGTTTATCCGTGTGTGTGTGTGTGTGTGTGTGTGTGTGTGTCTCCAGCGCGTAATTCGGGTCTATTGAATCGTTCCTTCTCATTTTGTCATATAAATGTATATGATCTTCCTCTAAACATCTGGAAAACAATGTGTCAGTCTGAGAAAGTGACGCTACAATTGTCAATGAACAACAATTAACGCGTCTGAGACTAAACCTTCCTGATTCGTGTTTATACTCATGGTTTTCTTTACCACCGGCTCCAGATCACATTTAACAAACGCTTTTAAAGCTCGTTCTGAGGACATTAAACAACACAACAGCAAATGTGCAGAATATGTTGCTTTCTCTTACCTTTTCATACATCAAAGAAGGGTGTGTATAGAGCTGCTCGGGAAAACAAAAAGCCCGTAATCCGTAAATATAAGCTCCACTTTCCAAATTCTTCTCTGCTCTCTTTAACTCCACAGCTTTAACTCTGCTGTCTCCGCTGGAGAGGTTTGGTATCCGAGCAATTTCGCCTCAAACCCAAAGCAAATAGCTTTCTTTCCAGCTTCCCTGTCTTCAAGGCACTCCGGCTGATCGTCTTCCCTTTTAACTGTTTCAGTTTTGTACAGAAATCTGCATGAGAGCAGTTACAATAGAAGAATGACACCTGCGGGCATCCAACAATCCACGTGTTTGTGTCTCCTTCCTCCTGTCGCGTTTTGTTACTATTCTTCTGTCCACCAAGTCAGGGAGACTAACTTTGCTGAGGGGACCAGATATAATATCCAAGTTGACCAACTGAATAATCTCTCCATCAGCGCAAAACGACGCGCTGCGCTCCGGAGACAGGAGAGGTTACAGGCGGCTCCAGGTGGCAGGTCGGTGTCGCACCGGAGAATATCTGTAAACCCCAGAGAGAAAGAGGAGGAAAACAGATAAGGCGTACAGCCGCGTCTCTTAGCAAGCATCTGCGCACTCTTTCCACTCAATCCACGCTTCTGCGAGCCTTCAGAAAATGATGTCCCCTGCTGAATTTCAGCTAAAATACAGAATTTCAAGATGATTACGCACCAAATCCAGCGCAACGGGTTTTAAACTAGCGTCTTCTTGCGCGGACCATCAATCCAATTTCAGGGAATTCCTCAACTGAGGTGCAAATGAGACTTGAATGAGCAACTGTGGAGCCGGTTAACTCAACCTGACTGCAAACAGGCAGAGGAGACTCCTGTCTGGTGTGGTTGTGCACTGGGTACCAAGGGACATATTTCCAAGCAGTATCTCGTTACCGCTTGAGCCTAAGCGCAAAACATCGACGGACTACGCAGGTGATTTCAGCGAAAATATATAAGCACTGAACTGTACTTACAGCCTCTGATCCACGGAACGCACTGCTCATCTTACTTAGGCTGAAAATGGTTCTGTGGTGTAAAGACATCAGTTAAACCTTCTAGATTTACACTTAATAAACATGATTTTTGCGTTTGCTTCCACGAGCCACGGGCTCCGCGTCTCCTGCGGAGGACACAGGTGGGAGGAAAAAGGGCCTTTGAGGTGTCGCAAATGAATATTTTAACGGGAGGCGTGTGCGCGCCAGAAAGAGAGAGAGAGAGAGAAACGGAGAGAGAGAGAGAGGTGGGAATAAAAATCAACGGTGAGGATCAGCAGTGTGAGTGCGCAAGAGAGACTGAGTGGAAGAGAGAAATGAAGAGAAAAAAAGAGAAAACAGAGGGATAGAAGGGAGGATGTGCGAGGATAAAACCCACAGACCCTCAGATCAGCACCAGGGACAGCGATCAGATAAACTGTGCCCTCACCAATTCAATTTCTAATGATTTGACTCACTTTAAACTTTATAGCTCACTGATATGGGAGCTGAACGAACTGATCCGTCACCGGTTAACGATTCCACAGTGGCCGATTCCATTAGCAAAATGTTTGGTGCTGAGTCTACACACAAAGCGACAGAAGAACTTAATTGGATGCTGATTGTCTTTGGAAAAGAAAACTATGTGTTTTGCGGCTTTATAAAGACACTGCATATTATTAAAGTTATTATTTTAAGTTATTAAAGTTACATTTTCTTTTGTTTAGGAATTCTAAATTTAGGTGTTTTGACTTGAAAAGGTTTTAAGTAAGTATAAATAGTTATAAGCATGTGCATCATTGAGAGAGATCATTTATTCTTATTTTTAAAAAAACGATCTAAACATCGATCTTTCCCTCTTTTGGTACATTTTCTTTTCTGTAACTTCAGCAGTAAATTGTTCAAGTGTGTAATTGTGTCAAATGAACTGATTCTTCAGACTAGGAATTGAGGCTAAACACTTATTTCAACCTAATATCTTGAGTTCATTGATCTTGTGTTTTCAGTTACAGTTAATTTATCTGGTGGTTTGACATGATCAGAATTTATAAGCTCAGTCAAGTTACAGTCAGTTCTCAGATTATTACATGTGATGTTATGTTTTTCAGTTTAACAACCTTCAGAGGACTGATAGTACAGTGCTATGGACCATATGGGCACACAATTATAAGTGGGCTGTTACTGTAGGATTAAAACATCCACTATCCGATAATGTATAATGTCCTGCTGAATGGATTGTTTGATTTTTCATGTCAGAGGTGAAATCTGTAAAGAGCGAGTCTGCAGTGACAGTGCCTGCAAAGTCAGTTCAAATCAATTTATTTACCTCGTGACAGTAAATAAATGTCAACTTTATTTATTTTTGTTACAACCTAATTCAGTTAGGCTAATTGATGATATTGATCTTCTACAGACACTGGAATCCTTAGAGTCTAAACTTGGCAGATTAAAATGAAAATGGACACAGTTCACTTTACCCCATTAAAATAAGTGTGCTGAAATGCTAATTCATTTCTACTCGTGATACATGAATATTGTATATGAATATCTACGGTCACTGCTCTGTAATAAGGGAAAATTTGGCAGAGGATGTTCTGCAGGATATTTAGAAACTTGTCACATGATGCCTTAATCTGAATGATTCCTCTAACTGAACAAGGAATTATGTTTGCTTTTCTTCTTTTATGTTCATCATCATCATTGTACAGCTGTAATATTTACTTATGCTTGGCTTTTTGTACTTGGTCTAACAGCTGCATAGTTGTTGTTGTTGTTTTTGCTGTCTATGAAGCAAATGTTTGCTGGTTAAGCTGTAAGGCAGTGGGAACAATTGTTGAAGCAAACACTAGTAGCAGCTAATCTCTGATGAAAATCTTTACTTAAAAACTGCCCTCATGCTTTTCTGTACAACCTGCGTCATTAAGGTCCATTCTTTCTCTTTTCTTCCATCAAAGCCAGAGAAAATAGCCGATAATCAAACTAATAGGCCATGGAAAATTATTTTTTTTATTCTTTTTCTTTTGAGACACCATTTTGATGGCTGTTCCATGTGATACCACCCCTAGAAATTACCACAAGCAAACTCTTTTAACATGGAACATTTAGTTCCTTATTTTTACTTAAAGTCACTGAAACCAGCACAACTACACTTGGCCTTATTCATCGTGTGATCATGTGACTCTAAAGCTAGGGTGTATTATCCAGTCACAGCGCTTAAAACACTTATAAAAATATTTGAATAAGACAATGGCCCATGGGAAACCTGAGCAGATTTGCCGATAAATACTGTTAGTTAACAATTAACTCATCAGATACACATTTCTTTTGTCCTCCAAAGCTGTGTCTTAGCATTTCAAGACACTTTGCAACTTTCTCCCTGCCTTTCATTTTAAACCATTCAATAATGAAGGGCATTCAGCAATGCTGAAACCGAGGATGTCTAAACATCTAACACTCCACCGGCAATAAAGCAAATGACACATCTGGGGACTGTGCCAGAAATCTGTCTAGATTGTATTTGACATAGTTTACTAATAAATGTTGATCAAAGGCAAATGTACTGCTCATTGATAATGTCTATGGATGTGATTGATACCACTTTCACATGTGTACAGTAAATGTGAAGCTAAAGCCAGCTGAGTTAGATTAGCATAGCATAAAGGCTCCAAACATAGGGAAGCATCAGGCTGCTAACTGACACATAACTTCCCACAAAACCACAATTTCATTTTGTTTTTAGATTAATAAATATATAATGTGTTTTTAGCATCATCTGCATTGTAAGCAGGTTTTGTTATATTTGGGCATTTTTACTTTAAAAACAACTTATATTATTATTTTATTCAATTATTCAACAAACCTATGCTACAGTTCCAGCACACAAGGCACATCAAGTCTCTCTCCGCTTATTTATCTCACACACCCACTCACAGAAACACACAGAGAAGCACAGCGGAGGTGACAGCATGGTTTATCAAAATCTTATTGGATTTCACCTTGTCCCCCACCAATGCAAACATAACAAGGAAGGTCAAATAGCCTCTAAGATGCTGGTGAGCAAACCCACCCAGGAAGCAGAGCACTCGTTGTGCACTTTGGTCACGTTCCCGCTGTCCGCTCAATGCCCACTTGTCTCTTTTCACATCAGATCCTCATACATACTAGTGATGGACCACAGGGAATAACAGACCAGAGACTGAAATATGGCAAGGTTGTATGACACGGTAGAACACACCCTGAGTGATTTTTATTCTAAGCATTCTGCACAGTTGCCTGTGCAAGGTGAGCAACTGTAGAAAGAGTTAAACGCAACTAGTGGCAAGTGCTGTGAGAGGTCTTAAGAACAACATCAAGAAAAATGATGTCACAAAAAGAATAATTGCATCATATAAGACAAATCATTTAAGACCCTGTATTACTCCATGAATCCCTTTCATGTTTGTTGCCACGTTTCTGCAGTCATTTAATAATACAAAAGCAGTGAAAGCAAAACAACAAACATCCAGAAATGCACATTGTGTCAGAATGATTGCTAAATCATATTCACTTACCCCATACATAAGCTGACACAGGTGCAACAAAAGCACACGTTTTATGCGCATGTATTAAATCTCATAAAAGTGTATTTAAAGATAGTTTTCTATCATATTCAGCATCATAATATAGTCATGTTTTATTGTCATTAGATCTTGCAAATCTGCTGGTATTTGCCACTGAAAAAAAAATCAAGCTAATTGAAAAGAGCATGAAATGCCAGTTAGCTTCATTCAGGAGAACGATGACAGCCCAGCAGTTCATGTGAGCCAAGATTGATGACAGCTTCATTTGGTAAGTTTAATACTTATCAAGGTTAGTGTGTTAAAATCAAACCAAAGACATTTTGAAATATTAATGGACAAAGGGCAGGATCGAATTAAATAGTAAGCACATTATTATTTTGTGTAACACACAAGTTCACACGCACAAACAAAATAAATGATTCAAATTCCAAATATTCTTGTGGTTAGGTGACACACTGTCAGCATGTTTTTAAAATATATTTTTGATTTTTTTAGACTTTAGATTTTTTTCTACTACTTCCCCTCCCTTCTCATTTCTTCTCACAATTTGACACAATTCTAAATCACGAAAATGTATAGCGCTCACTCAACTTTGCTCCACATCTACAGTATTCCAGTCACAAACACTGTAGTGCTGGTCTCAGATTTAAAAAAATAAAAATCCCTCAAGGAGAAGTTCTCATAAGTATAAGCATTAGCTTCAGTTTGTCCTCCACTAGGTTACTCTTTCACCCTGTGACTGTGTGACTGCTACATCTATCAGTCTGAGACGTCATCTAGACAAGTTTTTTATTACTGAGGACACTTTAAATGCCTTAACACAACCAAAGTGGACACTAACATATGAAACAGTTATTATATTTATTTATTTATTCAACCCATGTTGACAGATGTTGGATGTTGCTTGTCAATGGCCCATTGAACAGCCTTAGCGGGAAGATCTTTACAGATTCATGCTCCATTTCAGCTCACATGTGGTTCTGCATCACTATGACCTTGATGCAGAAGTCCAGTGTCTTCAACAAATGTGTCTATTCATGTTAGAACAAAATAAAAAGAAACGAGGCTACATACAGACAGGTCAAAAACTACAGACTTAACAAATAACTTACTTTCTAATATCTAATTTCTGAAATTCAACATATCACTCAAAGGCTATTTACGTATTCTAACTACTAGGAGATGTTTTTTTTTTCCTTGACAGAGTGTAAACGAGATTCAGCAAATATTAAGTGATCAATCAAATAATACACCTTCACCAATGCAGTTTTGATTGAAAATCAATAACCACCATCCGAACAATTAAGCCCCAGAAAGAAGAGAGTATATACATGCATCAGTGCTTTAAAGGTCAGCTGTCACTCTCAAATACTGCTCTCAAACCACAGTGTGCAGCACCATTAAGCACTATTCCTGGCACAGAGGACAAAGGTAGATATTTGGTCTAAATGGCTTTTGTTAAGCTGTAGTCAGCAGTCATCATTACTCCCTTTATTTTCTCTTTCTCTTTCTATATTTAAGCAGTGGAAGCCAGAAGTCAGTGCACTATGTAGGAAAATTAATGGGCAAGAAAAGAGATAATTGAGACAGATTCCAAAACAAAATAGGAATATTTGGTATCTGACTTCATGTAATTAGACATTTTCCACATCTCACAAGTATCCAAGCATGTGCAAAATGGATCACTCTGAAATTTAACTTTTCAGTGTCATCAATAGGAGTGATTTAAATAATTTAATTTCATATTTCACTTAATGTAATACTTGACTCCAGGTTGCCACATCCTCCCTTCGTGTCCTCAGCTTCAGGCCTTATATCGCTTCTTCTTCATTATTCCCTCCTTATGTTCTCATCACAGCCCCACATCTCTATAATCCCCTTATTAATATGCAGAACAAGAAAGAAATGAGGATCCTTCAAAAAGACGGACAAAAGACTAGAATGATTTTAGTTTTAAAGCCTCACACAGAACCAAGACAGCTGGGACAGACACCCCTGGGTGTGGTATGTTTTAATGCAATGTATATTTTCACAAGACAAAATGACGTGGCATGTTGCAGCTAACCTACTATACATGTAGGACTGAAATTATTATAAATTTTTTTTGTATTTACTGAACTCTGTCCAGATGTTTTTACATAATATACTGTCGGTCATAAAGAGGCATAAGCTTGAAACTCCAGCCTCTTTTCAACTCTTAAGACCTCTCCGTCTTCATCTTTCTCTCTCCGCTCTTCTCTGTAATAACACTACAGTGAGACCATTAGGTAGATAATTAAATGTGCGACTCATGCATCTCCCAGGAGCTCTCCAGGCCCTGATGGTACATGTTTGCCTGTGTGTGTATATGTGTGAATGGGTGTATGCCCGTTCTTTGTCCATCTGTCCATCTGTATGTTCCTCAGGAGCGCAGTTGCTCTTTCCTGCAGCAGGGGAGGACTTTGCTGCGAAAGGCTTAATGGCTTGCTATGAGAATTAAAATGACAAAGTGTTTATGTCCACTGCATAATCACCACATAGGCTCATGGGCAGGACCATTTAGAGCGTTTAGCCATTTTAAAATGACTAGTAAAGTAATTGTGTTATATAAAAATTCTGACATTTTCAGGTAAAATAATTGTAAAATATTTAAAAAGTTTGAGAAACACCAGAGCTTAAATGTAAAATGAAGAAATATTTAAGGTTCTGCACTATTTTAGGTGAGAAATAAAATTTAAGTATGTTACACTGAACGTTCCAGCTCCTTTTTGCAAAAGGTCAGCTCTTCTTAATCTTTATGCCTTCAAATATGTGCTCATCAAAGGTCTGAAAAAAATGAACTGAATGAACTGAACGAGCAGTCATTGTTCACATGTTTTTAACTGCTGTGCCTCTAGTTTCCAGTAGAGCACTCGTTACCAAGTAGCATTGTGATAGTGGAAAACATGGCATCGGAACTCATCCTCTGAGATCATTACTAGACGGGTTTCTTTTGTACTTTGCACTTTTGCAGATTGGAGTGCTTGCATTCTTTTTGGCAAATTATGTATCTGTGATGAACCTACTTTTCTATCTGTCAGTAAATAAAGCTTGATGCATTGATCTTCCAAAGGTGAAGTCATTTTTGGAGTGTATGATGGTGCTTTGTTCGACATCCATGAACTTCAGTATAGCCATGGTTTAATGCTGAGAAAGCTCCTCTTTGCTCAGATTAGCAATTTGACCTCTGACACTTAACTTAGATTTTGTTTTCCAGTATCACGGTGCTTCATTACCTAGTCATTAATGTTCTGCTGGAAATTTGAGGTGCAGCCATTTTCATAACAAGTGAATAACCCTTTAATGAGTGTCTGACTCTCTTACAAACTTAAATTACTCGTCTCTGCATCTCTTTTCTTCCTAGGATCCTAGTATATTAATTAATAAGTTTAGTCTTTTCAAGAATACATGAAGAACACATACTTGTCAGCTCAATAATTCAGTAACTCCTACTCTAGGGAGCACTAGGGGAATAAATATCTTAAAATTTGTATAGGGACAAGAGATTGAAGCGGTATTAGGAATGATTAGGAGATCAGATATTATATAATTAGGTGGGCAATGCCACAACAAACCTCTAGGACTTTCAGTTAGAAAAAAATACAAGAGATGTGTGTTTGTATGCGAGTTGTGCTCAAAGATTTCTGTCAGTGATTGGTGACAGATTCATCTGGAAAAAACTACAAAGGAGGTGAGCACTCAGATGAGTGACTGCTTTGCTGCATTAGAGCTTAGTTGTGATAATGTGATAATTTAACAGCATGGAAACTAGTAATTTCTCTGATGTCAGGAATATGCAGTTCTCTCTGTGTTCTAAATGTAATTCTAGATAGATAGATAGATAGATAGATAGATAGATAGATAGATAGATAGATAGATAGATAGATCAATAACACACTCAACACACTGTGCAGTGATACAAAAGCTTGCCCACACAGATATACCACATGTAGCTTCACAAGTCCTGCCAATTGCAGACTCATCAACACCTACAGACTTGGCCTACCTGGATGCATGCACACACAACATGCACATGTACACACACACACACTCAGGCACTCACACACAAACTTAAAACACACACGGTTAAATGGTGCTTTGCAGTAATGCTGGCAGGCCAAGTGGTGAGGTTGCTCTGCACTTATCAGCACTGCATTTTTTCAGACTGCCAGCCAATAGCTCAGCACTTCTCTTCTTGTGTGTGTCTGTGTGTGTGTCTGTCTCTGCATGCTTGCATTTGTCATACAGTACATGCATGAGCTGAAAGCCAAACATCTGTGTGTGGGCATATAAATTATTCATCATTTAAAGTATGGTATAAAGAAAATATAACACATCTGTGAATCGCTGCATTAGCTTGCACATATAATGCTTCTCTTTGTCAAATGTAGAGGAGCTGGACCTTGTCCAAGACCTTCTCCCTGGCTGTGCAGCCCAGATTAGTGGCTGCCTAAGAGCTGCCTCATCATCTCAGAGCTGCAAGGAAGCTGCAGGCATCGGACCTATCCTAAAAAAATAAATAAATAAACTCAATGTATAGTGAACTCTCTATCTTTCCATCAGCAAGCATGGACACTTATGCTCTTTTGTGCTTGTGATGATACTTGACCAATTATAATGACTGCAGAGGGCTCTGGCTTGGTTTGCTGAGACATCTTGAGACCTGATAGTAGGCCAAACAAGGCCAAGAAGCCCCATGTTCACCGTGATTGTGTCCCTGCCTTTCCCCGCTGTGTCCATCAACCAGAATATAGTCTGATGTTGAGACTACATTATTTGTTTATCTGCCCAAACAATAATGATGTTTTTCTCTCCTGAAAACTTTCCAAAACGGCCATAGGCATGTGTGAACACAAAAATGTAAGCTTAGGGAAAATGGGTGTCAGTAGTGCAGCATTTTGACTTTATTTTGCTTCCATTCAAATTGTTTGTTCTTCTCAGTATTGTACTGTGATGAAGCCATATCAGAATACAGCTAGTTTGCTGTGAACAACTACAGGGAAGTTAAAGGAAATCACACACTATTTCTATTTAATTTTCTGTGGCTGGCTTGCTCCTCTGTCCTCTATGCATGCTTAGTGGGTGAAGACTCACCTCCTACTGAGCATATTATCCTGTGGGCAGAGGTAATACATGCTGGAAACACCTATGTGGTGGATGCATGGTGTTTTTGCCAAAACAGTAAATATAATGTCTTTGTCACCAAGTCTAGCAGTATTGTTAATCAAATATGTTTGTATAACAGATGAGCGCTTTGGACATTTTTTGAAATAAGAATCCATTTTCTTTCTCACAATCTAACGGAATACGATTCATCCATAGTGAGGTGTGAGATGAAGAGTTGCAGAAGATAGGCTGCAGATAGTGAAGATAGTGTATGCTGGAGACCTAGGCAAAAATTCAAAAGGGACTCCTCCAACCAACATTCATTATATTATAATGACGGCAACAAAAAGGCGTGCAAAAAATGACCAAAAAATGACCAAAATATTGCATATTATCATAACAATCCTGTACTGATATGGAAAATACAATACAATTGACACTGTACATAACAACTTGCACCAAAATGCCTCAGTCATTTAGAGAACTCGGAGTCGAACCCAGGACCTTCTTGCTGTGAGGCGACAGTGCGACACCACTTGCCGCCATACAAAAGCAGCATTTAGCAATTTAATATTATAAACTTTAAACTTAGGAATATCTCCTCATCACATTCTTTCGTTCTTGTCATTAGACCTGTTTGTTTACACTGAGTCATGCACTAATGTTACTTGCAACGGGAGTGAGTGATGGAACCCCCATGGGGGGAGAGGGAGGTCTACTGTCATTGCAAACTTCTGCACATTTGCACACTGCCCCAGGTAGCTGTCTGCCTCACCTGCTGGCAAGTGGCACCTCAGCATGTCACATACCTCCAATTCTTCAGTATGGTAATCACCTTTTCACTCTGCAGCTTGCGTTAAAAAACTGCAACATATAGATATTGAATCCCATTGCTGTTACTCAGGATATAATGGAAAACACCAACATCTATGCATATACATGATACATGAGCTACTTCCGAGGTATCTATTGACTATAACATTGGATTGCCGCTCATAACTGTTTGCTGGAACCAGGAGTCTGTACTTTTAATTTGAAAAGCAAAACGGACTGACCAACAATAGCTCTTTTGCCTCCCCTAATGCTTTGCTACCATTTAGCACAGAACAGCTGGAGTAAGGATGAGCATGCTGCAGGCAGTTTACTGATTGCACATTAGGAGACTCTGGGCACAGAAGTCAACAGAATTGGAGAAATTTATTTGTTGTTGCCATTTGGGACCAACAACATGTGGAGTTTGCCCAAGCAGCATCCTCATTTTCATACTGAAAAGGCCACTAGTTCCTTTTGTCTAAGCAAGACACTCAATTCGAAAGATCCGGTCAGTGTTATCCGAAATGTTTGTTTGTCATTTCTTATAGTTTCCTATTCCTGTATTAACTTCTACTACTTGTTTATTTTTCTACTTTTTACTTTTTCTTCCAGTTGTGTAGGAAGTAACTGCAGTAAACTAAACTTTATTCTTACATCCTTCCTTGCACAGAAATTCTTTTTTATCTAGTCTAACCTTTTACTCTGTCTTTCAGCTTCTTCAACTTCTCTTTCTTTGTTCTCTGCATGCTGTAAATGAGCTGACAGAGAGCCTGAAGAAGAACTGAGCTGCAAGCACCAATCTGGTTCCAGCTCAAATGTCAACCACTTTAACACACACACACAAAGTTTTCCCTCTCGCCCCCCATTCTTTTGCCTTTTTCCTCTTCATTTATTCTGTTCGCCCCTCTCTCTCTCTCTCTCTCTCTCTCTCTCTCTCTCTCTCTCTCTATCCATGGCAACTGTCTGAAGGGAGGCTCTGGATAAGAGGTAGAATTTACAGGATGAGGTTGAGAAAAGTGAAGGTGACATTTGCTGGTGTGTTCACAGCTGCTGCAGCGGTCATAAACTGGGCGATCATTTAATAGATTTGTGCCAGTATTATGAGGCATTACTTTAAAGCCAAGACAGCAGCAAACACACCAATCAACCATAACATTAAATCCACCAGCCTACTGTTGTGTAGGTTCCCCTCATACCACCAAATAATGCTGCGGCTCATTATGGAGGCATGGACACCACAAGATTTCTGAAGGCGTCCTCTGGTATCTTTCACCAAGCAGTATAAGATTTAAAGCCTGAATAAAATCAGACTTGTTTTAACAGCACATCCAACAGATGGTTGATCGTGTTGAGATATGGGGAATTTGGGGGCCAAGGCAGCATCTTTAAGTATTATGTGTCATATTCCACAAACCATTCAGAAACAATTCTTCTACTGTGGAAGGGCTCATTATCCTTTAGAAAAAGCCCATTGCTCAGTGTAGTTGGTCTGCAACGTTTAGTAAGGTGGTATCTGTCAAAGTGAATCACAAAGTGAATGTCAGCACCCAAGATCCATGTAATGTAAAAGAAAATGTGATCCACCATACCCGTCACCTTCTTCCACTGTGCAATGGTCAAGGTCTGCCAATGATGCTCACATGTTCAATATGCAATGGTATGCATACAAGTACTTGTCCCCTAAACCTAATAACTGGCTGTACCATACTTGGCAGTAACAACTGCAATCAAACATTTTCAATAACAGGCAATGACACATTGCTGAGGAGGAATTTTCCACTGTTCCTTGCAGAAATGTTTCAATTTGGACTTATTTATTTTAAGCCATTCAGAGGTGGGCTTGTTGGTGTGTTTCAGATCACAGACCATTACACTACTACCACCATGTTTGACTGGTTGTATGATGTTCTTTTTATGAAATGCTGTGTTGTTTTACCCACAGGGCCAGGCAGATTTGGACAGTTTTGTTCACTGAATAAAGTAAATCTTCACCCGAACTCTGAATTTATTTTGAATAATAATGATCTGAATAAGTGTGACAAATACAAGGAAAAGCGGCAAATACTTTTTCACAGGACTGTATGTGTTTTTGGTGTTGGACAGAGGTCAGTGTGCACTAATGAATAACAGCAGGCACCACTGGAGGAAAGTCCTGCAGTACCGTGTACAGAGGGGAAGGATTTGCTTTTTATTTGTTTTTTTTCCTTTTGGAGTGATAACTTCACTTATGTTTAGAATCATTTTGGAAATGGCTTTTTAAAAAGTTGATACACAACTTCATAACAATTACATTGGAATTAAAAATTCCAAATAGCATATTATTTTAATATATGACCCACATACACCTGAAATACATTGGAGATTCAAAACAATATATACAGTTTATTAGTGCTCCATGTGAAGGTAACAAAAATTGGCTATGTATTACTCAAAAATACATAAATTGAATAAAATAAATACATAAATTTCTTTGCAGAAACTTAATTTCTCAAAGCAAAACGACTGCACTGTTGTCATGACACAAGCCGTAGAGGACACTGGACAAGTAGAACACATCAGTCAAAAGGATGAAGAAGAAGTAAGTGTGGCTTAATACTGACAGGAGTTCAATAGTGGCTTTGGTTAAAATCCACCACTTAGATTTTTATTTAGATTTACTTTAAGTTTAGGACATGTATGTGTATGTACATATATTTTGCTTTTAGGGCCAGTCCTCTGTAGTGGTGAAGCAGGGTAGGCCTTGGGGTGGGCATCAGCACTACATGATGGAATCCCTGTGGGTAGGCCAATTCCTGTGGATGTACCATCTGGTGCCCCTGGCAAACAAGGGCACCGATATGACCTGGACTGTGAAGACCAATATACAAAACATGGCAAGCTGAGCACAAGGAGAGAAGAGTAATGGGCGCAGTAGTAAGAGATGGAATTTGATTATGCAAATAATTTTTTTAAATGTGGAAACAGATATGTACATGGTAACAAAGTGAATAACACTGTAAAGATGGTAATGAATTTAACACTGATGATGATGTAGTATTTTATAAAGAGGGAATACATTGTTAATACCAACAATAATTCAGTGGTTCTCCTTCCAGCTTTGTTTTTTTGCAATATTTCTAACCACTAAATTCAAAACTAAAATCAAACCTATATTGATTCCTTGTGTATTTGTTCAGTTCAGTAAAGGCTGTCAACACTGAACTTCCCAATCATGATCAGCACATCTAAAATGGATGGGTTTAACTCAGCAAAAAATCTCATGACCTATTCAATGGTAGTTTTCTCAAAGCATCCTTCAAGGGTCATGCCATAAGTGATGGCTGTGAGCGTGTGTGTTTGAAGAGAGATAGTGTGACAAAGCATCAAACACCTGACTGTGTGTTTGACAGTGAAGCACACACTCAAGGCTGGTGGCTGTCAGATGCAGAGCAGTGTGACCACAGTGTGATATCATTACTGTGTTGAATTGTGTGTCTGACGGACAGGCTAACCTGTGCGCGTGTCAGAGAAAAAGAGGTATTAGTGTGTGTCTCATTTCTACCCCTATGAAAGTATTTTTGCTTCCCCCCCTTTTTTCTTTCAGCTCCAGCAGTTGCATATTTACTAAGACTGCATCTCTCTACTGACCCCTGCTGACCCACATCAGTAGTGTCACAAAGCCTTGCCAACCCCAATCATTATTCCTCTCGTGTATCTAGTATTTGATATTAATCTTCCTCGTATGAAATCACATTTTAGGAATCCACATCCAAGGTGTCAAATTATCTGCCTGTGAACGCCTTCTATTCATCTTTAGATTTGTTTTCGTGATTGGCAGAACTTAATGAGGAAAATCATAGTTTTGGTGAACTTTTACCTGAATTAACCTCTGGATCCTACGAAAGGAGACATTATATTGGCTACATAAAATGTTGTATGCACTTCCATACTAGTATGTGCATCAAAATTACCTAATCTATGAGAACATATATTCCCATTTTCATTTGACCGCTTGCATGGTCTACACATATTGAGACAAATGCTGTACGACTTTAAAGTGGTGTTAAAAAAAACAAAAAACAAAAAACATTTGCCTTTGCCTTCATGATTATTTTATTTGAAAAATATTTTTGCATGTTTGTCACACGAATTACTCTGATCAAACAAATTCTAATATTACAAAGAAATCATGATTTCATTTATTAAGATTAATTAAAAAATAAAAAATAAAAATTTAAAAAATAATTTAAAAAAGCTAACCTGACTGGCCCTGTGAA
>OMLM01006913.1:4445-19803 GCA_900302695.1 Helostoma temminkii | reverse complement strand
GGCTTGCTCTGGAAAGAACCCTTTTTATACAGAAAAACCTCTGTAGTGGTGAGAAAGTGGTCCCTTCTTTAAAAAACATAAAAAAGCTACATTAAAGGTGCAACACAGGCAGTGTGTGTTGGTCTAAAGTCCTTAATTAAGACAACAAAGAGTGTATTTATTCAGTATTTCGGGTGGTTTATAGTCAGAATGTCAAAACACAAACTACTCTGCCTGTCATCAGCAAAGCGAAGGAACAGAGACCTTCAACAACAGAGACAGAGGGAGAGCGAGCTGTTTTATTTCATCATGGTAAAAGACAAGTTCACTGAATAATTTTCAGCTTGTTTTTTTCAAGCAACGTGTTGTTCTTGAAGGGGAGTATATGACGAGCAGAAAGATTCTCCACCTGTGTCCTTCTGCTTTGTTATTTAGTGTTGTTTGCTCTGTTTAGGCTATTGAACATGTTGTGGTGGTATTAACTGCCTGCAGTAATACAGTAGTACTACTGTAGTACTACTACAGTAGTACTACTATACACACACAGGATGCATGTACAAACACACTTACTACACATGATTGGCAACAGCGTAGTTGAATCCCTATGGTAATATGAATGTACAGTACTATAACTGCCAGTAAGCTACTGCAAAATATATTTGTACTGCTTGTTTATTTCACTACTCCAATACAGTGGCAATGGCAAAAGAAGATCTTTGCACAGATAAGTTAACATGGTCAGTGAGTTTTGTCTGTTGTGTGCTAGCAGGCTGAGACACAACAAAAGTTTGGTAAAGATCAGATTCTTATTTATTTCATTTTAGTTGAGACAATACTTTAAAATACTGTATGGGAGGATTGATGCCAGTGCCAATCCTTCCTACATTTAACTGACATATGTAGCATAAAATTAGATGCTGTTTTGATCTGAAGTTCAAATTAAGTCTAAGTTGACTATTACCATCACCTGTCAACCCCGTTAGTATCTTCCCATAATAGTGTCAGAATCCTGCTGTCATGTGCAAAATATAGTAAGAAGACATCTGCATGAAGAGCAGCATTGTTTCAAAATGTGGAACTGTTGAGGAGTTCACTGAAGGTAACACTGGAATATATACATCTATTTCTATACAGTCCTACATTTATCGTCATCCTCATGTCACTTCATGGAAAAAAAATAGAACTGCTATAGCTACTACTCAGCATGGTGCAGGGACACATCACCACGTTGCATAACCAATGTTAATGTTAGCATACTGCATGGAGGAATGAAAGGAGGGCTGAAGAAGGGAGGGGAGGAAGAGGGTCAAAAAGGTAAAGAGAAAGAGGAAAGAAGGGAGCACAGTGGATGTAAAGGAACAGACCACCTTCTAGGCCTTTCCGTTGCATAAGCTGGCAAACAGTCCAAAACTCTGTCTGCTTCCTTTATTTGCTCCAGCATAATGCAAACCCTTTCATACAGCACCAGATCCCCCGCAGTAACACTAGCCTGCATGTGCTTTTGAACATTCTCGCACACATGCGCGCGCACACACACACACACACACACACACACACACACACACACACACGTCTTTACTTCAAATTCCAGCCATTTAGCCTGAGTACCACTCCAGCAGAGTAGGCCTATGTTCCCATAGCAACCGCATCCCAGCAGGGGGAACAACGGGAGAGAGAGAGAAGGATGGTGAGGGGAGGAAAAAGTGAGTTGAGGAGCGATAGCAGGAAATGTAAAAACAAAGAGTGAGACAGGGAAGGAAGATAGATGGAGAGTAAACTCTTAAAGAAAGTGTCAGAGCGCTAGGAACCATAGCACATAGAAAGAATGAAGGTAAGACTGAGAATCACACAGATAAAACTCTGTTAACAGGAAGAGCTCCATTCAGCACAGTAACATCCTAGTTTTCCTCTTCTGTGTATCCTTCAGGTATTACAGTGACACTGATGCTATGAAAGTGTGTAAACCTGCTGAACTAAGTGCAGAGGGTGCTGGTATTACCCATATAATGCTTGTAACTTCAAGATAAAATCTATGTGATTTAACACATCAAACTCAGGCCATAAGAAAAGCAGTGTTGTATTAATAAAGGTTCTATCAGATGTCATTGATGCTTAGGGTCTACAACTGCTCTATGTTACTTGCTGTATAAGATTCAGTGCACAGAGAGCCAACAGTCCACCACATGATGGATGTGAGCACTCTTTAAAGCTACTGTCACACTGGAATATGAGGCATTTACTACATTACACCGTGTGAGCCATACACATTCATGTAGCCTATAGCCAGTGCTAAAACATAGAAAACCTTCTCTTTGCCTGACTTATGTTTTGTTCCCCAGGCACACTCGAGTTCTTGAGTGCTTCTCTGGGCTACCTCTCTACCAGGCCAAAATGCAGAAACAGCCTGCTCCACACAGTAGCTCCTCTTGGCTGCGTATCAACAAAAATAGGTGGGAGGACATTCTCATTCTAAAATTTTGGCCACCTTTTTTAAAAATGAATGAGGGAAGCAAAACATTAGATTTAATGTAAAAACTTAGAAATTATAACCTCATAAAAGTCACAACAGCTCTGCTGTATTGGATTGCACTGGACTGTACAGGTGTCACTAATAAAGTGGCCAGTCAGTGTATGCATATGGCAACTAGTGGATTTAGTGAGATTTGTGTGAGGGTGACATCTGAGCTTGTTTCAAAGCTCCACACATCAGATTGAATGAGGAGTATTCATAGGGACTGTTACTCCAGAAGAAAGTGGTTTACACAGTATGTGTGTTTGTTCCTGTAGATTCCCCAGAGTAACAGCGACTAAGAAGAGATATTGCAGCAGAATTTTCTAAATGTCAGGTTTAATGCTGTACAACAAACTAGATTGAAATTTCAGAGACTGATATCTCAAACTGTCTGTCTAAATGGCAACAAAGCACTAGGGAAAAGAGTGACTATTTTCTTTTAATTTAATTTAATTTTTTTATTTATTAACTGGTGATGGGATGAAGCAACCGTTTATATTAACTTGAAGTGGGGGTAGTTTCCCTCTGTGAAGTATGGAGTCATGTACAGGCATATACCAAAATAAGGTGACTGGCAGTCCATTTCTTACTGGTTTTTAGTTAACTTACAAACAAATGCCAATACAAGTGGCCAAAATGAGTCCCCTCTGCAGGGAAGCCAGACTCAGCCATAGCGCTGTAGAACCAAAACATGTCTAGGGACCTCAAAGTAGAGCTGCTATATCTTTAGAGCCATTTGAGGAGACAGATGGAGACACATCCAACTCGAAGGAGACCCTGGGGAAGACCACACTGGAGGGATTGAACTGCATATCTCATCTAGCCTGAGAAGGTCAGCAGCCCACCTCCAGACAAGAAAACTGATGAGTGGATGAATGATTCACAGCACAATGAAATTCCTGTCATTGTACAGTATAACACAGACTCATCAGAGTCTGTCTTCATATGCCTTCCTTTTTAAATATACCTCAGTGATTAGATGTTTCATGTTTGCAGTAATGTCACTAATGTTAGTGACTAAAACAGTACAGCACTGACTCTATGAAGCAAAACATAAATAATACTGTATGGAAAGATTTGTTCTTACAATAAAATCTGTTGTTTTTGATGCACTACTCGGAGTGCAGGTCATACATTTGGGCAGACAAGAGGCTCCTTCGCTTTTTCAGTTCATTCGTAGCAACACTGCCTTCCAACTTGACCCCTACTTTAGATGTGTTGAGTTGAGCAGAGGCCAGGTCATGGCTTGGGTCATGGCTTCCTGAAAGCAGAGAAGGCAAACAGAAAAAAAACTTTGAATAGTTCAGTGTAAGAGACAAGAAAGGTTATACCAATCAACCGACTTGACAATATTATATACAGATGTGGACGTGTTGGTACCCTTCTGTTAAAGAAAGAAAAACTTACAATGGTCACTAAAACAAAGTGAAACTGACATAAGTAATAATGAATAGAAATCTATCGTTTATTGAAAATCAACTAATGAAAATCAGACATAGCTTTTGAATTATGGTTCAACAGAAGTAAAAAAAAAAAAAAAAATCAGCATCAGATTGCACCATCTGTCACTGTTTGAGCCAAAGTGGACTTAATGGAAGACAACCAAGGAGGACTCCACTGTTTAGAGCAAATAATAAAAAAGCGAGACTGAAATTTTGAATGAGACAATACTGGAACTTTTTTGGCAAGTCACATCAGCTCTATGTTTACACATGTAAAAATGAAACAAAGAAGCTGCTGCACACCAAGACTGGCTAAGAACAAATCATTGGACTATTCTGTGGCCTAGTCTGCATTTGTATACAGTAGTTTTACCGATGAGTTTTATCTCCCTCTGCTCGCATGGTTGCAGAGTCAAGGAATTTGCTAATGCTATACGCCAATCAACTGTAATCTAACTGTTTGTTACTTTTCATTTCAGCAAGTTTTAGATATGACCCAAACATACAGATGCTGACCTGTATTTATCTAAATGTATAACCACTTTTTTTAGAGATCTCAATCTGCTACTGTTTCAGTAAAACCCTTTGAAAATCTCCTTAATTCTGAACATAGTCTTTATTCTGCATGAATAATAGTTTCAACGGGCACTTTAGTGGTGGAAAACAGCTGTAGGGACTGCTATCCTATGCCAAACCTCCACTCAAGTCTAGTACATAATGGGATGTTTCCAACTGGATCCAGCCCATAATTTGTTAATCCACGGTGAGTTAATACAATTTGCACCACTATACTGATTTGTCCAATATTGGTGGTCAGTGATGAATAAGGCAACCAGTAATGGATTTTATATGAATATAACTGTGCTCTCATTGATATTAGACCCTGCTTTAGAAGATTACACTATTAGTCTATGGTGATGAGATCACTGCTGTGGCAGGCAGTTTAATAGCAAGAGGAGAGGTTACAGAGAGAGTGGATTAAATAAAGGGGAGGGAATTGGTACAGATAGTTGTCATTGATTCCCACCAATAACCACTGTCATGCAATAAGGCCATTCTGTTGGAGCTTTAATGGGGTTGTGTGCATTTGGCCTTGATAAAGTCTTGCTGTTAGTGCTCCCTGCCTGTCAGCTGGGAGCTGCGACTGGCTGGACTGCAGTGAAGTGGCAGTACTGGGGAAATGAACCTCTGTATGCCTCAGGAAATTTGATTTCTAACCTTGAGACAGCATATTATTTTTGATTAAATTCATATTCATGTTGATATCATCTTCCTTTATAGAGGAAGGATAGAGATCTCTGTAGATTTGTGTGTGTGGATCAAACATCCTTAGAAAAAGAGATGAGAAGAATCTTTTAAACTACTGCTCTCTTCAGCAAGACATAATGCAGGAATTATGCTGGTGCATAGATACGTGTCTTTTTGAATTCAGGCAGCAAAGGCCATTATGTAAGAAGTGTCACCTACGTGCCGTATAACACAACTGGATGTCAATTATGTGTTGTGAGACCACTTAGTGTGCTTATGAGGAGTTTCTTTCCAAGAATTAAAGTGTGTAATTCATGCCTGTTACAGTGTTTAATAATTCATTACATGCAAAAATTGCTGCAACATTTCATTAGCACTTTATGTTTTTGTTTTTTTTTCATTTCAGTGACTCTACCAGTTTCTCTTTCTTTACTGACATACTGCATATAGACAAACAACCATACGCACAATTTTGATTCACTAATTAAAATAACTGCATGTCTGTGGATTGTGGGAGGAAAGCAGAGTCTCCAGAGAAAACCCACGCACGCACAGGGAGAAGATGCAGAAAAGTCCAGCTTAAAAGCACAACAAGGAGGCTAATGAGCCAGCCCATTCTCATTCTCAAGGAGTCAAATAATGGCACTTTTTCAAGTTTGCATCGATATAAAGTGGAGAGGTGTCAATTGACTACATTAATAACCCAGATGCTTCAGTAGCAATAGTATATTAAACCAAAATCCCAGGAAGGAAGAGGGCAGGAGGACAACACTGAACAACACAGAGGACATTCCCATAGGAGACAGAATGTCGAGTCCAGTGTGAGACATTGTGTTTTCAAACAAAGGTCATTCAATTTTATTAATTCAGTGCATCTATTCTATCTATTCTATATTCTATAGTGTCGGAATGAGACGCTAGAGGACTTACAAAGTGTCAATATTTGACACAGTGGGAATGTGTTGGACCCTAAACTTCAGTATCTGCAGCTTAAATTAAATCTATTTTGTGTTAAACAAACACAATTCCCAATAATATATACTTGGAAAGCAGATAATCAGTCTGTGGCAGCCATACTGTCACTGCAGTGTGCTATTAGCCATGGATAAACAGCAAATTAGACTATAGACTAATTAACTAAAAATTAAATCAAAGCTTTTATTTTGCATTCAAAGTGATGACTGCTACATGAACTGTGGACATAAATTATGATGTCTGGCATCTGCCAAGCCACTCATTGAAATTAATATTAAACATTATGATTTATATCAAAAGGCACCGATCATGTTACTGAATGTAACACAGAATGTAGCACTCCACACATTATCAATATGCAGTTGTAGTTAAGCTCTCTAAACATATATTTCTTGTACATTAGCCGTACTTTTACTTGTGATGGGATGAGTTTGTTATGGTATTTGCACTGTTTATTTTTGATAGCTTGACCATGAGAGAAACAGACACAAAACATGAGGAGGCAGATGGGGCCAAACATGGGTCAAGGTCAAGGTCGAGAGCTTGACTCAAACTGGAGGCATAGTGGTTATATGACGTGCACAAACCATTAGGCAGCCAGTGCACTGGCATTTGTGCTTCTAGTTAAAAGATTTGGTCACTCCTCGCACCAGTGCCACAAGTAAAACAAAAAAGAAAAATGTTTTCACTGGCATCTGTGTGGTTCGGATCACCCTATCCACATCAGAACTCTGGGCTCTTCACAACAGTTTCTAGATCTTTTTAGCACCAAGAATTGCATCTATTGTGTGGAGGTGTGGAAGTAGTGCTGTTATCACTCAAACTCTCCTTTTATTTTACTCACAGTTACTTCAGCCTCTTTTCATGTGTCCTACCAACCCCATGCTTGTCTTTATAGAGTCTGTCAAAAAGCTTTCAGCTGTATCTCCATTTGTACAATCAAGACTACAAAAACACTCCCAACACTAAGAGGTCTTAGAGAACGATCAAAGCTGTGAGACGCAGAATGTGGCCATTCAAACACAGTACTATATGAACACTTTTGCATTTGTATGTGGTTGGACAGCATATTGTAAGTGCTACAGTGCTGTGAAAGAGAATTTGCTACCTTTCTGATTTAGTTTTTCATATTTGTCACACTTAAATGACTCATATCATCAAACAAATGTTAATATCACACAAAAATAACCTGAGTAAATATAAAATTCAGTTTTGAAATGATGATTTTATTTATTAAGGGAAAAAAGCTGTCCAAACTGCCTGGCCTTATGTAAAAAGTAATTACTAATTAATTCTTTTCAGATGTACTGGAAACAGTAGAGTTGTTGAGACAGTACTGGCTGCAGAAAAGCAACTCATCTCAAACCTCTACCTTAATCCGTTGTTTCTGGTGGGTGTTGATGTTGGATGTTTAATGTGCATGAGTAGGAGTTGTTCCTACCAATGCCCAGAGGACACATGTTGCTTTTGAAGCACAGGTCTCAGGGACTAAGTGTACATGCAGTACGTAGCAGTGACATTCATTTCATTTTGAAAATATTATAAAGCAAGTAATTGCAGGCAATTAGCATTATAATTGAGGAACCATGATTATGCACATTATAAGCTACACACTAAGGCTCACTATTTCAACATATACTGTAACATATACCTTACTGCTGAAGGTATTCAGAGCAAAACATAGAAATTTATATTGATTCATGCCTGACGTGGCACCATTTATTTATTTATGTATGATTTCCTGTAATACAAAAAAAAAAGAAAATACTACTAGTTCATGAATGTTAAAGCGTAATCTGCAGGAAAGGAATGCACTATTAGTATACTGGTTTAAAATCAATTCCTGAAAATAAGCAGACATTAGTGCCTGTCTGGATCACAGGAAATCCACAGAATACCCAATAGTCGAATACTGACAAGATTGGAAAACAGTATCCATGCATTAACTATGAGATGGTTGTAGAAACTGTATGATCCTGTTTAAGCAGCTACAGTATAGTTTGTGGTATGTGTCCTGATTGGTTATGGTGCAGTTCTTCCCCATTAAGCAGCTGAGATTTGAAGTCCTGCATTGATACTGTACAGCACAGAGAATGGACCTTCCGCTAATGGAACCATCACTCGCCCACTCGCCAGTCCACCGTGTGGGAAGTGAACTTATACAGACACACACATGCACATACACAAAGGAAACAATTTGACAAAAGATGTGTGACCATTTGCTTTCACTACTCTAGCATTTTCTTCTAAAAGCTTTTCCATTGTTTTCTTTACAAAGCTACCGTCACATATCTAGAGCCCATTTGATTCAAACATGGAATGATTTATTTAATCTTTTTTTCTCAGCTTAATGATACAAGGTTTTTGTCCTGTAATCATTTTAACCATTTAACGTTTTTAGCACAAGTGTATTTCTGCTTTAGACCTGTACCCAACATATGATCTGCTGCACTGGTAATTCCAGCTTGAAGTGTATGGTGTTGAGTGGAAGACTCAAAAACAGACAATGCTGGTTAAGGGAGAAGGCATGTATTACCAGTTTAAATATGTACCCAGTTCTGATATTACTATCATCACCTGGGTTGATATGGGTTGATAGGTTCTTCTTATTATAGATACAATAAGGCAGAAAAACTAAAGACAAGTGATAAATTAAAGTAAAAACCTGAATAAACTAGTAAAGAAACACAACAAATGCAGATGCTTCCACACAGGTGCACTCCATGCTACAACTGCACTTCAGCTTTAAAATTGACTTAGCACTCTTAGAGTTAAAATCAACACTCAGCCATTGTTTACATGGGAACCACTATAAATGTGAAAAGTGTGAAATTACCAATTTTGAAAGTGTAAAATTATACACACTATGCCAGTCCCTTAACCCCCATCCATTGTGGTGTAAAATGTTAACACCACAATACATGACAAGAACTCTAAATAATTGTTGAAAGGTTGATTGTCAGCACCACTAGAAATCACATAACTTGGTGATGACCAAGCTATGCTGAATTGAACACACTATTGTTAAAATCACAGCATCAGTTATGAAGTTTAGCAAGTTTGGTATCATTTCACCTGGATAATGGTGTTGACACATCCAACTGAGAAATGAAATGTATGTGTGTAGTCTACTTACATCTGAACTAACACTGGTGTCATAACTCCAACACTGAACACTTTACTCTAAATGTGTTAAAATTACTGTTCATAGTCAAAACCAACTAGGATATTTAACCCTGAAATTTCAACAGTCCAATTTTTTCTGTGTGAGCAGCCAACACCAAGTCATTCTCTGCTGCAAGTGTAAAGATGCTCAGTAGGCCCAGTTCATTTAGATTTTGGATCAGGATGTCAAGACGAAAAGGTCTAAGTGACTCTGACAAAGGGTTCAATGTTGGAGCACAGATTGCAGGAGCTTTAGTCACAAAGACTGATCAACTGGCTAGTTTTTCAGTAAATGTGGTAAAAGGTGTTATGGTCAAATGAGGCACCTTCACCATAGTTTTGAGTGGGTGGGTGTTGAGTGAATGTGTAGTGTACACTGACAGAATGGGGCAAGCATCTTTTACCCTTACAGTGTGAGGACCTGTTATCTCTGTTAAGCTGTTGAGCAGTGTTTTGTTTTGGGTCCACTTGTCCCCTGAGAGAGAAGGGTTAGCGCAAATCAATATGAAGAGGTTCTAAGTGATGATAATATCCTATGATGAAAGATTTATATTCTGACAGGAGGGATCTCTTCCACAATGACAATGACTCCATCGGGCAAAAGGGGTGGCTTGTCAGTCACCAGAATGTGTAATGGTTTTCAGAGTCATCAGATCTCAACTCAGGTGAACACCTACAGTATGAGAGATTTGCCTCACCACGTCATACAGCACTATCCATTATCAAAACAGCAGATGAGGGAATATCTTTTCAATACCAAAGATCATAAACTGTTCTACTGGCACAACAACATGACACTTGTTTTTTTTTTTTCCTTTAAGTATCATCATTTAAAAACTGTTTGCATTTGCTCTGCTTATCTTTGTGTAATATTAAAATTAGGAAATGATGTAAGATTTGACACCCACAGTAAAATATACATTGTACATGAACAGTGCTATCAACCTCATCAAGCAGTGCACTGAACTGCTGGTGGTTTAAGACCTTTGATGTTTATTTGTTCACAATTTTAGTTGACAAAATAAAGTTTTTAAACATTTTTATTAATTTACATATTTTTGCCAAAGCCAGGAAGCCACAGTAGAGGTACTAAAGAGATATATGTGGCTTTGTAACCATGGGCTGCTGACCACTGGTTTAGCAGAAGATAGGGAACTTGGTTGAATCTACACACACACTGTTGATGCAGAAAATAAATATTACTATTACTTCCAGCTCTTAAAATAACACCTCCTACTTTGCAACTCTATAGGCTTTGGTACAAGCTGTGTGTCTATCATACTTCCACTTTCTGTTTAAAACACTGAACTAACTGGGCTGTGGGAGTTTAACAGATGGAAGAGTGGAAGAGCTGAGGTACAACAAAGCATCACAACAAATCACCCACTACAACTGAAGCTTGTCAAAAACAGTAGTGCAGGCTGGGTACATTAGATCCACTTTTGTTGTCACAGGGGCCATAAGTTAGGAGAAATTTAGTTGTTTTATTGAATCGCTGAAACCTGCAGGTTCTCTGCATTAAAAACGATGACAGAGCCACATGACACAAGTGTGACATTCTGCTTCTCATGAAGCCAAGAATGAATTATTTTCTTACGAAATGCAATTTCCTAAAATGCATCACTTTATCCTTGAATATATATTTATAATAGCATTTCAGCCTACAGAGGTCTCACAAGACCAAATGCATGAGAAATGAGTTTTGCTTGGTGGTTTTTTTAGTGCATAACAAAACTCTGAGAACAGAACACACTTCATATTATCAGATGTGTGGATGCTGCATAATAAAAACAATTAAGATATAAGTGCCACTGCTTCAGTCATACAGAAAGCATGAGAGGAAAACAGAGAAGAATAGATCAAAAGAGGGATAGAGGGGTGAATGGTTTTGAGAGTGAGGAGGGAGCAAGGGAGGGGTGGCTGATGGCTGAATGGGTTTCTCATTGACATTGTATTTAGTGCTTATTGCCTGTGGCTTCATTAAGAGAGACCTGGATTGAGACAGCCAGGCCAGAGAGCAGGACTGCTGTGCAAAAAGAGCAGTAGTTAACCCTTCACTGCTGTCTTCCTGCCAGCGTGCATGGCATCTGCTAACAGCTCACAGTAAGTTCCATTACAATGGAGAGGCAGGTAACCTGGGTAAGGTATGACAGTCAAGTTAAAGATTTTCAGTGGTGTAAGGAGCTATTTGCAATGAAATGATAATATGGTAATCTGAAATTATAATAAATAAACACAAGTATTTTAATTTCATTTACTTATTCTCTATCTTTTAAAATACCTAGCTTTCCACAGCCATTGCCCATACATAGGGAATATGTATCAGTGTGGAGATTAGGGCCCTATTTCCCTGCAGGTGCAAAGTAGTCTTTCATACGCAGTTCTTTTCCCAGACACCTGGTGGACTTGATTGCGCTGGTGAGTTTTTATTCACAGATTTTAGAGTTTTAGAGCTAAAATCCTGCTGAGTAATCTTCTTTATTATAATCTGTGTCTTAGTATTATTTTATTCCCTTGTTTTTCAGTTTTCTTTTAATGTCCTTTGCTCCCACACATTCGCAGAGCCACCTGGCCTGGATTAGGACAGATGTAAAGGATTCTCGATTTGGACTCTGTCTGTGTTGTAACCTGCTCTGCTTTTGAAAATTAAGTTGATGTTCAAAAATGTGGATGATGCCATATTATGGCGGACCATTTTCTTTTCTGCTTCTAGTCTCATCTCTTTCCAGACAGTCTGCTGACCCCTCCTCCAAGCAATCACTGCACCTCCCTTCACTTAATTAAATTCAATTCAATTCATGTTTATTTATATAGCACCAAATCACAACAAGTCTTCTCAAGGCATTTTACAATATAAGGTTTAAGACCTTACAATACAACCAAATAATAAGGAAACCCAACAAATCACCCTTGAGCAAGCACTAGGCAACAGTGGAAAGGAGAAACTCCCTTTTTAAGAAGGAAGAAACCTCCAGCAGGGGTGGGTGTCCCTCTGAGAGAGAGAAAGAGAGGCACAACTACGGGAAAGAGAGGATACAAAGTTAATAACAAGCTATGATGCCGTAGGAGTAGATGGAGAAAGAAGGAGGAGCTCAGTGTGTCAAGGAAGGTTCTCCAGCAATCTATAGCAGCATAACTAAGACATGGTTCAGAGTCACCTGAAACAGCTCTAACTATAAGCTTTATCAAAAAAGAAAGTTTTAAGCCTCTTCTAAAAGGAGCTTGATAGCTAAAGGCTCTGCCTCCCATTCTACATCTGGAAACTCCAAGAACCACAAGTAGACCTGCAGTCTGGCTTTCAATGAGTTACTGGGACATCCTAATAAAAAAGAAATTACAGTAGTCCAATCTAGAGTAACTATATGATGATGATGCTGATGATGGACATCAAATCTATGAGGTTTCTCGGCCCAAATAGAATAACCTCTGTCTTGTCTGAATTTGGAAGTAGAAAATGGCAGGACATCCAGGCCTTTATGTCTTTTAAACATTCTAGAAGTTTGACTAATTGATTTGTTTAATTTGGTTTAATGGCTAAATATAGCTGAGTGTCATGTCAAGTTTATAGAGTGTTTCCTAATAATACTGCCTAGAGGAGACATGTATAAAGTGATAAGTATTGGTCCAAGCACAGAACCCTGTGGGACTCCGTAACTAACTGTTGTATGTGTGGAAGACTCATCATTAACATGAACAAACTGGAATCTATCTGACAGATAAGATTTAACCAACCTAGTGCTGTTTATTTAATCCCCATGACATGTTACAGTCTGTGTAATAAAATGTTGTGATCTATAGTGTCAAAAGCAGCACTGAGATCTAACAAGACAAGCAAGAGAGAAAAACATTGTCTGAAGCTAATAGAAGATCATTAATGACTTTCACCACTGCTGTTTCTGTTTCTTACCAGTCTTTACTCCCCCCCTTATTTTTAACTGCAAAGAGTTATCAGTTTAACCCAAAGATCCATTCACCTCCTCAGACCCTGGTCCCTGATTTCCCTGATCTGCTTAACATCTCCCTTTAGTTTTGAATAAAACTCTTTTAATCTTATTCAGTGATGTCAGTTCAGTGACTTCACCTGATTTCCTTGAATCTGACATTTGTATTAACA
Organism: Helostoma temminkii; assembly: GCA_900302695.1. Taxonomy (NCBI): domain Eukaryota; kingdom Metazoa; phylum Chordata; class Actinopteri; order Anabantiformes; family Helostomatidae; genus Helostoma; species Helostoma temminkii. Next base: position 6,368 of record OMLM01006913.1, on the reverse strand, counting down.
GCACAAAACTAAGTGCCAAGTGAAAAACATTATGAAGGTCAGAATATATTTCGGCCCTTGCAGTCACGTTTGAAAATATTTGCAGTTGGCATTGAGAGAATAAATAAGCCCAGAGCAGAATCCTACGTGGATCCAGTTTCATTAAACCTCAACACAAACCAATATATTACCTACAATTATCTCTAACGACTCAACCTGTTTGTGACCTGGCCTAAAATTAAATACATGAGGAAATAAAAAAGAGCGGCACAGTGGGGCAGTGGTCTTTCTGTGTGGAGTTTGCATGTTCTCCCTGTGTTTGCGTGGGTTCTCTCCGGGCAGTCTGGCTTCCTTCCACAGTCCAAAGACATGCATTCAGGTTAACTGGAGACTCTAAATTGCCCGTAGGTGTGAGTGAGAGTGTGAATGGTTGTTTGTCTAAATGTGGCCCTGCGATAGACTGGCGACCTGTTTACCTCTCGCCCCATGACAGCTGGGATAGGCTCCGGCACACCTGTGACCCCTACGGGGATTAAGCGGTATAGAAAATGGATGGATGGATAGAAATAAGTAAATTTAAAAAAGAAATTGAAAAACACATTGATAACTTGGATGGTAGATATTCAAATCAAATCAAATTCCTGATAACTTTTTGCTGGTACAGTGTGTCTGTTGGGTTAAATGTATGAGAACTATATTTCATTTTAATATTTAATTTATAGTGGCTGATATTATGCGGTTACACTCTGTTTATTGTACTTCAGTACTTTAGAGACATAAACGTCTGTTTTCACATATGCGAAGGAGAAGACGAGTGGAAATTAATTTTGCTGTAATCTGTTTGCACAGTAAAAGCAGCCCGGAGATATTTCAGCAACTGCTGCACCATTATAGATTAGCTGCATGTTTTGATAGTATATATGGATGGCAATTTTTATTTATAATTATAATGTTTTTAAATAAATGTATTTTTGTTAACTTTGGGACTTCTGTCCTTTATTGAGATGAACACAGCCTCATTTGCTGCTTTTAAAGGGGATGAACACATGTGATTGGTCATTTTTGATTCCTGCCCTGACTCCAACTACTCATACACCATTCTTCCCAGTAATAATGTATTTCTCCACACCGTGCCTTGTTGCACCCTGTAATACCAGTGGATGTAGTAACAAAAAATGCTAAAGGATCACTGGACATGCCCACAGCGCCTTTCCCCAGAGAGATTCTGTTTGTGTTTTCACTGCGCCTGGTTTCCTACTAACCATTGGTCTTTACTTCCTCTTTTCAACGCAACGCTAAAGCCAAGCACAACAACAGGCACTGCAGTCATTCTTGACTCTTTAAAAACAATGTATTTTATTACAATGAATCCTCTCATTTAGTTAGTTTTGTAGTTATATTGTCATAGTGGATGGAAAGAAAAAGTGATGTATTTACATCTAGTAAAGGATGGACAGAGTAGAGGAAAGAAAAGTGGCTTGTGTGAGGAATGCTAAATTACCGTATCTCAGCCATCAACACTGTGGCTGCACATTCACTACAAGCAGGCAAGAACATTAATACTTGCTCTGACACACAGCACACACACACACACACACAAACACAAGCAGATACAAAGCTGGGTTTATCACTGCCGCCCAGTTTCTTGGTAAATGTCAATGCCCAAACACACATACACACACAGTCGCTGATTTTATTGAACACACATTGTACAACTAATTACATACTCCAGCTACAAAATGTCCACAAAATGTCTAGAAAACACTAGGTGACTCCTATACATACACCCAGCTATTGAATTAGAGCATGTTTTTAATAAGAATTTCTCATTGAATCAAACACATTATTAGTTCAAAGGGTTTGGTAATGAAGGGAGAAACAATGACAAGAATCTAAACTCAATTAATGCTACTTTATGTACATGTGAGTAAGGTCTGTGTGTTG
>OMLM01006912.1:6157-19353 GCA_900302695.1 Helostoma temminkii | reverse complement strand
AGGGGAGAGGAGAGGAGAGAGGAGGAGAGGAGAGGGGAGGAGAGGGGAGGAGAGGAGAGGGGAGGAGAGGGGAGGAGAGGAACAAGGATGATGTTGAGAGGGAAGGAGAAACAAAAGAGAAGACGAAAGGAAAAGAGGAAGAGGAAACAAGAGAGAAGTGAAGTAGGAGAAAAGAGGAGGAGCAGGAAGTGGGCGGGAGCAGAGGAGGAGCTGGGGTTACTCCTCACGCACCAGAAAAGAAACTGAAGCCGCTGCCACTGTGAGGTATTCCTCAGGTCAGGAGAGCAGCTCGGATACAGCCACCAAATTATCCTCCCTCCTCCCTCTCACTGCAGAGGGAGAGGTGTAGGCAGGAGGAGGAGGAGGAGGAGGAGGAGGAGCAGACTAGAGGGGTAATAATACACCCCTAAGCCTGTCATTTCAGCTCAGTCCGGTGCAGGACCGGCCCACAAAATAGAAATATCACTTTCTCTTCCCCTCCCTCCCCCTTCTCACCCCCTTCCTTCACAGCTACTCCTCTCTCCTCTGAATGCTGAATCACCCCAGTGAAGGGGTGAGGAGGGGGGATGGAGAGAGGGAGTTGGGAAGTTGGGAGAAAGGAGATTTCAAAAAGGGGAGGATGAAAGCAGGACACAGGAGATGAAGAAGAGAGTCGACCACAAACAAGTGGATCCAGTTTTCAGGACGTCGGTCGCGCTGCATCTTTTCTGTCATCAATAAACAGCCGAGCTCTGCTGCAGAGGAAGCTTCGCTCAGGAAACGTTGACTATACATAAAACATAAAGAGCTGCAGCCTGGAGCGTCTGCAGGGAAAACACTGGATCCTAAAGGTTTTGCTATTTAAACGGCACATAAAGTGTCATCGGGGAAGATGTTGTGTTCACTGAACCACTGCCAAAGTGTAAAAATGGCTTCTAGAACAGATTTGTGCAGATTTATTCTGATGGGTGATGAAGGTGCTCCGAGAAGTTTCCTGACTGCCTGTGTGATGTGTTTATTAAAAGTGAGAAGCAAGTGTGTGTGTGTGTGTGTGTGTGTGTGGGTAGAGAAAGCTGGTGCATTGACCTTGACGCCGGTCAGGAGCTGTGGTCGTGTGAGTCATATCGAGACAGGGGTCGTGACAGCTCGCCAACCAAACCCCGGCGCTCCAACATCTGGCTCAGATCTCCGGGAGATCCTGACACACTCACCTTCCACCAGCTCAGGAAACAGAGCCACCACATTTATTCTTTTTCTTTGTTTTGAATCATAAATCCAGGAGGATTAAGTCTGTGCAGAACAAAACTCCTCCTGTTTTCTGCAGATTCACACGACCCCAGGTCCTCAGAGAGACTCCAGAACCCAAAGCGTGGAAGGTTTTTACACAAATCAGTCAACACTGCAGATAAACACCTGCACTGTGGAAATAACCAGGCTGAAGCTCCACACTGAGGTCGAGCAGCGAAGCCTCGTTCGCACACACGTCCTGCAGGTCGATGGTGTGACCCGCGAGCGTCTGAGAGCGCCGCTGATGCCGCCATCGCCGAGAAGAGTTTTAATTGGCGAGGAGAAAGGCGAGTGGTTGGACTGCACAGATCGCTTTTATCTGCACCACAGAGGCTTTCTGGATTAAATCTCTTCTGGGTCTGGAGGCCATTGTTTCAGGGAGGGGGGACGAAGGGGGGCAGCAACAAGTTATGCAGATGAGATGTTAATTAGGTGAAAAGTGAATGAAGTCTGGACCAGAACAAACCAGCCTAAAGGAAAACGAGTGTGGGAATGGGGAGGCAGCTGCACTCCTCTGCTTCTCCCTGTTTATTCATCTCTGCTCCTTTCACTCCTTCCTTCTAATGCTCCCTTGTTTCTTCCTCTCTCTCTTTTCACTTCCCTCTTTCCCTCGCTCACTCAGTCGCTACTCCTGCTACAGAACTTCACTCATCTTTCCCTGACATTTTCATCCATCTCTGCTTCTTCCACACTTCTTCATCCATCTATCTTTCATCAACTCCTTTCCTTCTCATCCTCATCTGTCCCCTCACCCTTCCCTTCCTCCTCCACCCACTGCGGAGTCCCTTCTGTTTTTCTGGGATGTGGTGATGATGAAGAGGAGAGAAAGAAAGAAAGATTACCCCCCTGCATCCCAGCTCCACCCAGAGATGGAGGGAGTGAACAGAGAGCGATTGACATGCTAATGAGGAAGAAGAGCAGGCGACGGGATGTTGTTGTTGTTGTTTTTTCTAATTTCTTGTTTGTTCAGAGTCAGGGGGAAGGGTGGAGGGTGAGAGCGGGATTTTAAGAGCGTATCTTCAAGGGTGGCGGGTACAGAGGGGGAGGAGGAGTTCTCCATGTTCTCCAGCCGCATAATAGAGGCTGAGGATGAAGGAGGAGGAAGAGGAGAAGGCCAAGGCCTGAGAACGTCCCAAAGGGTCCTGGGAAAAGCAAACAGCGACCAATCCCCTCAGTGTTTGTGAAACTGAACTACAATTCCCATGATCCTCAGCAACTGTTGCTGCGGTGGAACCGAAACAAAATTAATTAAAATGTCTACATTTATTCATTAACTTAAAAAAACTCAACTTCTCACTTTACTTTGCTGTTAGCTGAACAGCAGCAGCATCTGAATCGTCCTGATCAAATGTTTCTAACAGCGATGATCTCTGGGACTTGTAGTTTATACAATATTTGATGCTTCTGCAGTCTGAACGCTGCATTTTGAATTTCCCTAATTATTTTGGATTTTAAGTTTTGTTTTAAATGTGAAACGAAGTCTTTTTTCCGGAAGTGTTGTTCGACTCTTCAGGATTATGAATGAATCTGGACTTTAATATGATACAGAAAACAGTAAGAATATAAGTTTTTTTATTCAGATCAGGGTCTGACAGGGTGACATCAGCTCTCAGTGACATGTCGTCTTGAAATGTTTTCGACTTCTAACTTTCCCTTCTGTCACATAACATTAAAACTCTCTTACAGCTCCTCAGTTTTTTCTCCAGGTTTAAAAACATGAAATAAAATGAAATGTCACATTTCCACTGTCCAGGGTTTGACTGGTGTTTCTTTGTGCAGTCTTCTTCTGGCTCCACCAGCAGTTTATCTGCTCGAACCAGCTCCTAATGTTTGCATAGTGGCAGTGAATGGAAGCGAGCACTGATTTGCATTTTGTTCTGCAGACTTCCTGAGCTTTCGGTGGGGCAGAAAGTGAGGGCAGCAGGAATTGTGGCCGATATTGAGGCAAATGTTTTGAAGCTGACAAACGTCATTTTAGCATCAATGATTCTGTGGTTTCCTCAGTTGCTGCTGTGGTTCAATGTTCTGTTTTCTGACAGGATGTTTCGCTCCTCATCCCCCTACTACTGAATATTCTAAACTTATAATCCTCCACATAAACACAAAGTATAAAGAATTTGAAACGGTGAATACAAAAGCAGCTGTTTTCTATGCGTATATGTGGTGAAAATTCAAGTAGCATCTTAAAAAACATTGACTATGATCATGTTTACAGACAAACACAAAATGTCCTGCATGAGGCCTAGTGTCAGCACTGAGGATTACGGCAGGACTTTAATGTCCAGAATGATCCAGAGTCACCTTAGAGAGAAATAAACAGGCCTGATACTGCAGGAACTACCCCCCGCTTCAAGCGCTACGATTCGCTGAACTATAAAGTGTCATTTTTAGAACGACCCTCAGCGTCCCAGTGAGTAGATGAGACTATAAACCTGTTCTGTTGTGTGACGGAGGCATCAGATCGTCCAGTCAGCAGCTCCTCTATCTGTCCGTCTGTCCTGCAGTAAATTCTTCATTGTTTATTAGCTGTCACTTCCTAAATAGTACTTGCTGCGTCTTGCATACAGGCCCAAACCCCCCCAGAGGGTGGAGGGAGGTGTGCAGTTACAGCAGGGACGGACAGGAGCTGCAGATTCGCCTACGTGACAACATTCGAAATCCTTCAAATCCTGTTTTATTCCAGACAAATCCAATAAATCCAGCACAGGGAGTTTTTCCTGTGAAACAAACCTAAAGTGTGTCACAACTAAAACATTGTCGTTCGCGTGTGAGTGGATGCGTGAACTCTACAAAACCCTCAACGTATTAAGATTAAGGAGTTGAATAGCAGCACTTTATATTTACACATTAGGCAGGGAAAAACCAACACCCAGTTCTGACCAGTTCAGAACACTCTCTCCAAAATGAGTCTATTTTTGCTGAAGCTACTTCTGGTACGCTGCTGGAAAAGTTTAATCCACCGATCAGAAAGCGCTTTTCTCCTCCTGTTCCCCCACACTGATCGTCCTCCTGCTAATATGCATTTGTAAGTGTAATATAGCTGGATATGAAATAATTATGAGGTCAAATTGATCAGTTCTTAACAACTAAAGCACAGCCACAAATCTCTGACCCGAGCCATTCGTTACGGTTTTACTTGTCAGTAGACTTCAGCGCAGCACAGTAGGGAGTGACAACAGTAAACACAACCGACCTTTAAATGTGTACAACACAAAGACAAAGGAAAATTCAGAACCACAACTTCTGAAACTTTGCTCCTGAAACATTCACTATATCAATGTTTGCCCTGTCGATATCCAGTGGTGGAAGTTCTAAGGTCATTTTACTCAAGTAAAAGTACAAATAATATAAGTTCTCTTTATGCAGAATAGTTCATTTCACATAAGAGATCTGTGGATGTTATATTTCTGGATTATAATTAGCTGATGCATTAATGTGTTATACTTACTAACCAGCTCGTTCTAACTGACGTATGTCCTGATTGTAATAATCGTAGTTTGAATTACTTTGCATGCTGCTGAGTAGCTTTTATATTACACCGTATTATAATCAGATTCTGAAAAGTATCTGGTGATAATCAAAGAAAAGTATTAGAGTAAAAATACATAAATAAATAAAACATATTTATAAATCTAAGATCTAAAATAAATAAAAAATACGCCTCTAAAGTATGAAGTAGCAGAAAATGGAAATAAAGTAGAAATCCTTCAAAAATGTACTTAAATGTACAGTGCTACTAAAATTAAATGTACTTAGTTACGGTCCAGTACCATCATAATCTGATGAGGCTGATTTTAATGTCTTTACATAAAAACTGTGACTTCTGTTATTAAAATCACATGTATGTGGTTTTGACTGAGCTCAAACTTTCCAAACGGCCGAACAGTGAACATACTGTTCATTTTTCTGAAAGTGGTGAAGACTACCTGTGGTATCGGACCCGTCCACGTCCTGGTGAGGAGACACAAAGGGAACGACCGGTAGATAGAGAGAGAGAGAGAGTGCCATTAGAAAGAGCACGTCAGTACATTTTAGAGGACACAGCTTTGCAGAGTGTCCGTTTTAGAATTAAAGCGTTTTGACGGTATTAGCTTGTAACCCCTCCTCTCTCCCTCTCTCCCTCTCTCTCCTCTCTGCACCCTTGAAAGCCTGCGGTGACCCAGGGATGTGTAAAACGGGGCGGCCAAATGAATTGCTCAGGCACTCGAGCTCTCCGAGCCATTACGGCGAGGAGCTGCCCTACCTGTGTTGAGTCAGCAGTCCCGCTCACTCTATCCGTCTAATGGACAGCGCAGGAATTTAATTAGCAGGAAGCCGCAGAGCGGGGTATAGAGGGGGAGGGAGGGAGAGAGGGAGGAGAAGAATATGTGCGGAGTGAGAGAGGCAGCAGTGCTCTGTGTGTGTGTGTGTGTGTGTGTGTGCGCTCAGCCATCGAGCGGTCGACTCCTGCCGTCACCCCGTCCATCAGCAGGACGATCTATGCTCTTATCATCTGAGTCCTGCTTGTTTGCTCTGCAGACACACTCAGAACTGCCTTGCTCCAGGGAGCTGGGCGCTGTGGGGTTAGGGCTAGTCGATGCTGTGTGACTGATCTGAGTTATCTGACGATAGATCGCGTTGTTTCTCTGAGAGCAAGGCCGACAACGCAGCCGCGTGCGTGCAACGCACACTCATCAGGCAAGAAGGTCGATCCTCGCTCAACTGCTGCTGCAGCATCATCGGCTCTTCTCTCCCAAAACAACACAGAAATTCTATTTTACTCATCTGCAGCATATTCTCACTGACTGACGACACAAATATAAAAGCTTGGAAAACCTTGGTCTTTCTGAATCTTATCCACTGTATCAGGGTTTGTACATGGAATAAATGGTTTCTTGATACTGATAGTTTCCCTAAACTGAACCATAGCGCTTCTGTTGCCGGAGTCAGGATGTGAACCTGAGCTCTCTGTAGCACATTGTCTAAGATAATTCAACATTTACTGCCTGTCCGAGAAGTGACTTCTCTTTTACTTCTGAGTTTTCAGCTCAGGATGATGTTTGACTCTAGGAGGAAAGATTCTCTGATCTCAGTCTGAAGAGCTACAGGATTATAAGTTAAAGTTCACAGACAATGAGACAAGCCGGAAACAGCTGGTTTAAAAATAAAAGATATTCAAAGTTTCAGTGAGAAGAGAAAAAGTTTTTTAATGTGTGGATCCAGTGTAGTTTTCCTGCTCACACAGAGACTGTCCTGTAATTAGATTGTGCTGCGACTCAGAGAAGAGCGAGTGAAGAAAAAGAGATGAAGCAGCCTGTGAAAGTGTGGGAGACCCCGGGGTGGGCTGGGGCGATAGGATGGATGAGGGGATGGGAGGAGGGAAGGAGCGGTGGGTTTTACCAATTAGCTCAGTCACCAGGGCCCACGTTCCCAGACACTTTCGCTGCTTAATCAAGTGGAGCTTTTGTCTCGTCTCTGAAAACAGTTTTCTGCTTCAAGTGCGTGAATAAAACGAGGGGCCGCAGAGGGCCGCCTGCGGAGGAGTCGGACGCACCGATAACACAACGCTAACGAGCCGACGACCTGGGCGAGCACAAACACACACACACCGAGGCAGCAGCAACTCACAAAGGCTGTGGTATCGTTCCTGAGGAACAGAACAACAGTTCACAGCCTGTGTTGTAACAGAGCGTCACAAAGTGACACAAACAACCTGAATGACGGATGAGTAACTGAAACACTTTGTTAAGAGACAAAAACTCAGTGTGATCGCAGCTCAGATTCACAAACAACTTCAAATCTGATCTGAATACAAACGTTATCCACCTGAAAAAGGTACTTTCTCACACTGAAAAACCCCAGCGCACCCAAACGCATCACTATTTACTTGACACTAGTCTTGTCCACTCATTGGTTAAACGAGCCTAAAACTCAACACAGCCTCTCCCAAAGATTCTGTTCAGTGGCAACTGGACTTTTTTTATTTTAAGACAGAACTAACATATTAACTAATACAAGTCCAGCTGCTACTGAACAGAACCTTTAAGATAACTAAGACGTGCTGGTCACTGGCTGTTTGTGGGTTTTTTTTCTGGATCAAACCAGAACCAATTAGTTTTTCTGCACAGAACCAGAAGTGTTTAATCACACCACACTCATCAGAAAGGAACACGTTGTTTAAACTAACTATCGTCAACAATGTTTGGCATAAAAACATCATTTCCAGGGGACAGAGGTTCTGTTGTTGACCTGAGCAGAACATAAGTTAGAATCAAACAGTTTGGAGTCAAACACGTGACACAACTGAGAAAGTTTTCAAAGAAAAAGATCTCTGACACATGAGAAGAACGTTAACAGTCTGTTCTTGTGCACAGGAGGTTTCGACTTTCCAGCACCACAGTGTGTCTCATACTGGACCACAATCGCCTCCAAACTGATGCAGGTGTCGTCCAGGTGTTGGACTGAAGTTCCCCACTTCCACAGACAGGAGAAAACTGTTGTGCAAACTGAGGAACAGTGAATTAAATGGATTTTCTGAGAGCAGGGAACATTAAAGTGTCTTTAGTTCAGTTCCAGTTCAGAAACACTGGAAACATTAAACATCAGGTGAACAGAACCAGTTTAACAACGAGAACCAGCAAGTGGGTTCGGTATGCTGTCGTCCTGCTGTGAGGATGAAGGTGAAACTGATCCAAAATCTATGGTCTCGGTTGAACACACACTTCTCTGCTCTCAGCGCTGGCTTATAATTCTTATACGTTTTCCTTCCTGACCGCAGCAGCTTCTGTGGAGATAAACAGTGAGGGATTCGAGCGGCTGCCAGCGCCTTGTGGCTTGGCACGACGAGCCGCCACAGCCTCATTATCCTCCCCGCTCAGCCTTTTATTCACCACCAAAACCCCCACCTCAAGCCAACGCTCACATGGGCTCGACGGGGCGCGCAGACGGAGCGACCGAGGGCAGCGCTGCAGAGAAACAGTTCAATAATTCAGCTATCGCCTCCCCAAACACCACCTCCGCTAATCCTTCACTTGTCAATAATTAAAAATGAACATCTGACAGAAAAACAAAAGAGAAGGCGTCCTGGTTCCACAGAACGAGCTCTTTGTGTGTTTCACCTCCTGGACCCGGGCCAGAGAGTTTCCTCAAACATGCCTCTGCCTGCTCGCCCTCAGGCGTCTGGTGCGGCTGCTGATGACCATCCTCTTCCTCTTCCTCTCTTCCTACTAAAAAAGCTCGACTTTTCCTCCATTTCTCATCTAAAATCAGCTGGAGAAGCAAAGGTCGTGTTGAAATTTAGTTCTGAGAGAGAGGTGAAGATGTGAGTGTGGAAGTGAGGGGGTCTCTGGTAGTCCAGGACTCACGCAGAGCGGCTTCCCTTTCCTGCCAAGTCTTCCCAAAAACCGCTGAATATTCAGAATGTAATTATTCAGATAATCATTCTAATCAGATTCCAACTAATGAGCCACTTCTGTTAAAGAAAAAGGACACGAGGTCATTAATGTCCCGATGTAACGATTCCTACATACTACATGCACACCGGACGTTTTAAGGTACTTTAACTTTTTCTGAAACTTCATCACGTTGTTGCACAGAAATTATTTCATATATTTCCTTAATTATAACATTCAAAATAGGTGTGCATTTAATGTTAAATAGCAATAAATTATAAAATAGTCAAATTATGTTTTCATATTAAAAATATTCATTTCTTAATATTTGACTTGTTGCAATGATTTTTAAACTATTAACGTTAAAATATCCACCGAAAAATATTGACCAAAATATTTGTGAAATATTAAAAAATGTAAATATAAAGAAATGCAAAAAAATATTTAGCATCTAAAAAGATGTGATAAAATTTGTGAAAAAGTTTTTTTTTTTTTAATCAAATTTTTTTTTAAAAATATTCATCTACAGCAGAGGTTGTTTTAATGGAAACAAAAAGCAGCCACTTGATTTAATTCTGAACGATTTCATCGAGAGAAGCCGAACGGAAACGTGGTGTCGCCGCTGTGACCCGGTTCTTGTTCTTCTTCTCTCCTTCGTCTATTTTTCAGCAGCCATAAGGCGCTTTATAGTTTCTCTCCTTCCACCATCTGTGGAGGAGACTTTCCCTGCAGACGCTGACAGCTGTCCTGGTTCATGTCGACGTTTGCTTCACACACAATGGGAGGGTGTGTGTGTGAGAGAGGGCTGGTGGTGGGGTTTTTGGCACACAGCTTCCACGCTACGCCTTCCAAGATGGACGGACGCACGTAAACATCACAAAGAGTTCACATTCAGTCACTGTCGCCGTCGCAGAGGTGAAAAAAAGACGAGGCAGCTTTAACCAGCTGCGGAACCTGAGGTGGAAACGGAAACTTCGATCCCGATCGTCTAGTTTATGTTTCTGACTGACCAGTTTATTGGGAACACCTCTGCAGTCTAATGCAGTGAGGTAAACTAACTGTGCCACAGATTCTTCAGTTTGTATTGACGCAGTCTGAGAGGTGATTATTCTTCTTCTGTGGTGTTGTGTTGGAGCGGAGTCAAAACAGAACAAACCACGACGGGTGCACTGGTGCAGAGACACTTTAATCTGTCAAAAAGGACTATTCCGCAAAATTAGGGCTTTTGTTTCTGCTGCAGGCCTTTCACTTGTAAGGGAGCTTTTTGTCTTTGACTTTTGCTTTTGCTCCATTTCAGCAGCTCAGTTTTTCTGTTTGGTTTCTGAGTGTCTGAGCTTCACGCCAACAAAACACTGAACTGGAGCCAGACTCCATTTTGTTGGCACTGCTGGCACAGAGGCGGGCACGGTCTGGACTGCCGAGGGGGCTCTGGTGAGGGAGTCTCTGTTGCTAAGGGCAGCCCCCCACCTCCATCATCACCAGGGTGAGCCTGTGGGGTGCAGGGGTCGCCCTTAGCAACAGAGACTGATTCTCAGCAGCCGGCACAAATCACAGCTACATTCCTGCCAGACAACGTCTGCAAAAATACAGTCAGGATGACCTTTAGTGGGTCAGAGAGCAGAGTGAGAAGGGACAGAAAGATGCAGGAAAAATAAAAGAGATGGAAGAAGATATGACAAATAGTAGAGGAAGAGAAAGAAAGATAAAAAACTGAAAATAAAAGAGAAAGTGAGAAGTGAAGATGTGGAAAACATGTGAGAATACAAAATGAAACGTGAGACCAAAGAGAAAAAATAAAGAAGAGACATAAAAAGTGCTGAATATGAAAAGGTTCATTTTTTCCTTTGGGTTGTGTCTAAAACGAAGACGAGCGGTTGGAGCTGTTATGTATGAATCAGTCTAATGGTCAGAAATGAACTGTTCCAACTAATAACACACACATTATTCTACTGCTCCTGTCACATCAACAGTGTGTGAAGTCAGGAGGAAGAAGCGATGATTTGCTCAGTGCACAGTTTGATGAATGGAGCTGATATCGCTGCGTGGCACAGTGGAGGAAGCATCAACATGTGAAGCTGTTTGTCATCTCTCCCATTTTTGCTGGAAATATACAAAATGTAGAAGATGCTTTTTTATGATTTGTCATTTTAGTTGTGGGTGAAAACCAGCTGCTGTACAACCCTCAGTCTGTTTCCAATGATGTTAACTCTCCTCTCTGCTGAGTCTCTTATTTTTAAGTGTCACACTGAAGAGGAGCAGAATTACAGTAACTCCTCCAGAACAAAACTACACGTCGATGCTCACGATTCCTCAGAACGTCCATGTTCTGCTGCCAGGAGCACAAACACGCTGCGTTACTGTAGCGGAGCGTGTGTGCGCTGTTTGTTTGTGTTGTGTTCGGGGATCAGCTGGCTCTAACACGCTCTCGTGTCGCTGTGAGTCAGAAATATGTTCCAAACTGGAATATTTGCAGGGAAATCCGCAGAAGGCTCAGCGTTGACAATGCACTTTAAACCGGATTACCTGACTTTACTGCACCGCACGGCGAGGGATCAGTGAGGCAGGGAGGGGGGAGGACGGGGGAGGAGGGAGACACTGACCTGACTCTGAAGGGGGTAACAAACACTATTTAGCTCCTTTTCACCAAATCACAGTTAAATGTGGCACCTGAGGAGGATTTCACCAAACCAGCACATTATTTATGCGTCTTTTACTTCCTCTGAATTTTCTGATCAGAACTTTCCCACAGAAATAAAGTGTCGTCTTCTCCCGTGTGAGAAACCAAACGTGCTTCCGTCTGAGCTCGACCTACTGACACACAGCTGATTTTTATGATTAAGCCTGAAGCTCATTGACCGTCAGCGACACGACGTGTGTGTTGCAGTCGGAGCTGTGGGTGTTTGGTGGGTTGGGGGTGTTTCCGTGGTCACAGTGTGTACTGAGGGAACCACAACAGAGTCTGTGGTTCTGGCCGCGCTGCCTTAAACAGCTCCACATGACGACTGGTGAGCAACAGCGGCAGTGAGAGGAGGAGGAGAAGAAGAAGAGGAGGAAACAAAGCGTCTGTAAGAGGATACGAGCCAACAGTCGCCACAGACATGTTGGCAGATTGTGTTTCTCTCAGTGAAAAGGAAAACCTCACACACACACACAGATGCTGGCATATCTCAGTTTGTCTGGCTGCAACAACAATGATCCGCCGACCTGTGGAGCCTGAGTTTGTCCCTAAATTTAAAGAGACAGTTTCATGAGCTCCAGGACTAAACTGCAGCAACAAAACACAACAGTCTCAGCTTTAAATCAGAGTCCAGATCTAAAGTTTTCTATCTGTTCTAGGAGCATTTTCTACTTTCAGTTATCTTAAGTGTGTTCGCTAATAACAGTTTATCAAGATTTAATTAACTCAACCAGTCCTAGTGGATTCTGAGACACTTTGATCACTTCTATCAAATCACTGCAACTTTGCCCAAATTTGCCCCACACTCTGTACTGTCCCTGAACGCCTCAGAGGCTGCTAACAAATGATAAATCACATATCTGATTTCCAGGATATTTTACGGTCAATAAACATTTGACCCCAAAGCTTTGGTCCTTTTTATTTTTTATTTGAATTATTTAGCTTCTGAATGATGCTGCTGCTGTTAAACCACTGACTCACAAACCTCTGAAAATCACCATGTGACCTGCTGTTTAGACAATACATAAATAAAGACTGTAGTTATTACTGTCACACACACACACACACACACACACACACGGCTGTGACTCTTTCAGATAAACAGTGTTTGTCTTTTCTTTGTTGCTCTTGAATCAGTTTTAGAAGTGAAATTATCCAGGATTCACAGAGGAGTAAACAGTAAAAACACACAGTCTGTATACTCGTACTTCACTGTACTCCCACACACTAAAATGAACCGTTTTACAAACGTGTGTATTTTTGTTTGGTTCTTTTATTTCCAGGTCTAAAGTTCCTTCTTGGTTTCTGTTATCAGACGCATTTGAATCTTCGTCACTGTCAAACTGATCCTGAGAAACAGATTCAAACCATCAAACAGTGAAATAAAAGAACATTAACTTTAGGTTCATTTTACTGCTACAGTCTGCTTCTGTTTAGCTAAAACATGTTGATGAAATCAGATGGTGATTACTTCCTTACACTTCACCATCATGTTACTGGAGTACTCTGCGCGCCTGATGTGTTGTTTAACCTCGTTTCCACAAACCGCATATTTGGTATTTTTGGAAACTAGAAACTACTGTGAACAAAGTTTCGTCTAATGTCTTGTGTCTGGATTGACAGATGAAGTATTCAGGTATAAAAGTTTGTGTGTGGTTATGGTGCAGCCTGAGACGACGTCCGACCAAAGCTACAGTAACTAATTCACAGATGAGGCTCCAAATCTCTTTAAGAGCTCAGGAGGATGGAGGGAACTGGGTCAGACATCTTTACACACACATTAACACGCACTCTTGCTGCGTGAGGGTCGTATAAGGTGACGGGAAGATAAATATCTAACGGCAGCTCTGGAAAACTTCACATTCTGTATGTTAGAGCGGCTC
>OMLM01006909.1:19985-41480 GCA_900302695.1 Helostoma temminkii | reverse complement strand
CTACTGACTAGTATGTTGAACTACATCAGCAGTACTTCATCTGTCTTGATGCACCAGCATGAAATCGTAAAATAGTCCTTGCCTTCAGTGGTTAGTTGATAAAAAGCTATCACAACTTCATACAACACACACAGCTTGTAACAGTGTGCGCAAAAAGGATATTGATTCGCTGATGATCACATCTTGAAAGAGGTTATATGACAGCCATTCATGTAAGTAACCCTCTTACTGTTAAACGTCCATGAAAGAAATAATTTTCAATTTATAATCCAGACAGGGAATTCAATTGACCTTTTTTTTTCTAGGGAAGTCCTAAAACACAATTTTATCTCTTTCTGCTAGCTTATAACCTGATTTGCCAGGTAGAAATGATGCTCGCTGAAGCAGAATAGTGAACATCGCTGAGCTTTTGATTTAGATTTTATTTCTTCTTTCAGTAGTAGCTGCAGTAAACAACAGGCACACTGTCGA
Source organism: Helostoma temminkii (assembly GCA_900302695.1). NCBI lineage: Eukaryota > Metazoa > Chordata > Actinopteri > Anabantiformes > Helostomatidae > Helostoma > Helostoma temminkii. Next base: position 41,009 of record OMLM01006909.1, on the reverse strand, counting down.
TATATCTCTAAGTCCCCGGTGCTTTCTTGAATTTTCCACTAGCATGTTTCTGGCAGTTTGTGAAGGAGTGTCTCAGCTCTGACAACACATACTGTTAAACATTTAGCTAGACGTCAACTTCAGTTGATTCCCCACCGCTTGTTTCATATACGTAGGTAACATGTCGTTCCAACAAGGATCTAAATATTTTACTGCTTGCTCGTGACACTTCTTGTATTTACTGTACCCGACATAAACACTGGGAAACATGAACTGTTTGTGCACTATTGGCTTTTTGTAAAAGAACACTCTCATACTCAAAAGTAATAATAATAAAAAGTGAGGTCACTTCATGGCAACAAAAAAATCCTTACTGTCTAAAGAAAAGTGAAGTTGAATCATTCTTGTATAAAGAGTTTGTTAGTGACAGGGAACAGAAATTATCACATACTGTGCAACATCTAATTACTGTACATGATATACCATATGCTACATTAATGACAAACACATTTTGTGCAGTTGCTTCACAATATCATTGTTTATTACGAACTTAAAATAAAGAAATAGTCACGTTTCGATTACCAAATGAACATGATGGTAAGGTTATAAAAAGATGTTTAGACTGCAAGTATTACAAACAAAGAAAATAACTTATACAATACAGTTATAGCTCAGCTGGGGTAAGACAAAAAGTGTAATAAATTAATACATGGTGATCGTTGCAGCAATCCTCAGAACCTGCAGCATGTACCGCAGCCCTTGTAGCCCCTGCAGCAGTTGCAGCACCAGCGGCACAGGGAGAGGTGGCTCTGACGCTTCTCTCTGATGTGATTCGGCATCTGTACGAAAGACAAGAGGCATGAGTAAAGTGTTCAGCATTTCATTCTGTGCTTGAGCGGAGAGATCACTAAGCTACTCTGTGGGGAAAACACATGCCCTTAAATTTTAATTTGCTCGTGGTAATTGGCTTAATTCATTCAGTCAATTTAACATACCATCCATGATTCCACTGACATCTCTTGATGCGCTGCAACTGGAGTGTCATTGCTCCCTGCCTCCTCCAGCTCTTGCACCTGTTAATGAATTGTGCACATTTAGGACACACACCTTAGCATGCTGACAAGGCATTTACAGCTAACAAGGAAATGAAGTGAGTTTAAGTCCAATTCTTACCCCGTTGAATGGGACAGCAGAGCTCTCCAGAATGCAAATAAAGGCGAGCACGAGTGTCACTGCAACTGCAATGCTGAATGCCTTCATTTTAGAGGGGGTTTAAATGGTTTTGTTGTTAAATCCTTTGAAGATTAGAGTTGATAGGTGTTCTTTCTCATGGGTGTCAGGCCCTCGGAGAGCACCACAATGTCTTAAATGTATTCTTCAGCTCCAGTGATGGATTGAGATTGTCTGGACAAGTGGATTTCTTCAGATCTTTCGGTGAACCTTGTCAGCGCTTTCTCGAGTCCTTCCGCTGTCTGATGGTTGAGTGTACAGGACGTGCTGGTATTTATACACACTTTGACTCAGTGTTGCCTCATCTTTCCACGTGGCACAGCCCATTCCTGACAGCAGTTACCCAACGCTGCTGGGGAAGTTTTGACCTCCTCATTTCTCCTGTTCGTAGTTCTGCATCACTTGGGTTCATTTTCTGATCTATTTTTGATTGTGGTCCAATCTGTCTGTTCAGCAATATTAAATCAACTATGAACTTTTAAATTAAATTACTTTCCACAGACAGAACAGATAATTCCACACTTGAACAAGCTGCTGCTGTTAGAGACCATCAGTTTCACAATATTATGTGAGAGTAATATATATTCTGCATTGAATCGGCGATAAATGTAGATGTGACTTTCCTGGAACAAACAAGGAGACAGCTCTGGAGTTTCCCACAGCAAAAGGCCAACACTGCATGGGTCAACCTATTTCAAACTATCGCACGGCTGACTGAGCTGCACTTGTTTCGACCTAGGAAATCCTTCACTAAGGAGAGAGAGCCACTTTGGAATAGCCATTGCTCAGACTAAAGGATGTAATTACAACCTCTCAAATGGAATAATTAGCCCCTCATTTCCAACACATTCAGTTTTTGCATAATATACAGGAACCTGCAGTTGAATCAAATTAAATCCATTTGAAAGCAAAGAAATAGCACTCAGGATTAAAAACTTCTATTCGAGAGTCAAGGTGTTTTACTGTGCGCTAGTTAAAGATTAATATAATACAATCTAATCAGCTTTATTATAGCTGGACAGGAAAAAGTGTTTTACCATGTAACAAAGTAAAAATATTATATATCATGACTTTATGTACATTACACATTTTTTTTGTACTGTACATAATTAACTACATGGCAAGCAAAGTTTTAACAAAAAATCTTTTTTAAACAAAACACAAGTAATAATAGATTTATGAATATTTGAAACAGTTGGAAATGAAAATTATTCACAGTCATATATCATATTCAGTGACACCAGCACAAATATCCAAGACTGTTAATAACTGTGTAGAAAAACCACAACTCTAAAACTGTTAAGAATTATTTTCCCCTTATCACTGAAGAGGAAATAAACAGTCTAAAATTAATTAACCTGTCAGAGTAAGAAAACTATTCCACAGCAACATTAGACCGTGAATAAACACAAAAAATATTTAAAAAATCAATAATGGTGGAAATAAAACAACAGACAAAGAAACTAAAGGTACAAACTGATAAACGGGGGGCTGTGCATGTTGATAAAATCATGGGTCATTTGTATTTTTATTATGCCTTCACAGATTTTCCAAATTGCTTATGCTCACTCAATTAGTGAAACAACACGTTGCAGGACCCGTGCGTCAGTCTGTCTCTTTCACTGATAACCCTGCTGACCTGCATGCTTGCTTTGGGTGACCACAACATCAAAGTCAACAAATACAACTATGAATGGCTCCACATGTGTTGGAATCTACCCATATTTTTTTTGATAAAGGAAGAGAATCAGCGTTTTTGACTTTATGTATTTTTGTGCCTGTGTGTATGACTCACGGACATGACTATCACATCATGTCCACTCATGATGAATACGTCATGTTGTCTGCCGTGTTTCATTAAGTGTGACTCAGCTTATAAAAATCTGACACTAAGACTGTGCCAAGACAGATATCACATTTGTCTGTGTGAATATATGAGGAAGAAAGTGCAACATCAGAAAAAGAGACGGCTTATGCAGCTGTGTTTTCCTGTCATGTAGGTCTGCGCCTGGGTTTATCAGTAGAAATCTTCTGGCCAAATAAAGACAGGCACCAGTACAGCAGACAGATTCACCTCAGCAGGCGCCACTCTACCTTTTTCTCCTGGTCGAGGGCATTGCCCCGTCTGTCCCTGTTTCATCATTATCCTCTGTTCCTGTCCCCACCTCTTTCCCTCCTCCTATCCCTTCCTACCTGTTTTAAATGGACCTACAAGACATTCCATACATTCAACTCATGTTGTCTGTGACCAAACCATCACACAATTCACCCCTCACCTCCAGCACACTGGCCTACAACACAGCCACAATGTCAATCTCATTGTTTACGGCTTTCTTTAAAACTGGGCCATGGAAAAACATTGTTGGCACATCACAAACATGTAAATAAACATGAAAATATAATGTCATCATGGCCACTGATTATTTAGAGCTCCTGAGTACCAAAGCCCTTGACAAATGCAAAGTCACTTTCAGCCTCTGGGGGCAGTGTGGAGCTCAGATTAATGGGTTACTGCACTGGCTGTGTGGAATTTCCCAGTTGGTGTGTAATGAGAGGTATGTTACAATATATTACTGGAATTTCTGGAACTATTAGTGACCAAAGTTAGTCCTAATCTAAAGCAAAAGAACACGCCTCAAACCACTTCCACAACCACAAAATCACAAAACCACAAAAAAGCAGTGTCCTCAGCTCTGTCATCTTTTACTATCCACACCTTAAATTACTGTCCACTAAAAATACTAAACAGAGATACAAAAATCATTAAAACATAAGAAAGACAAATGGTAGTTTAAAGCTATGACATATTTTATCTACAGCAAAAACAGAGTGGAGGCATGAGCTGTTTCCTTTATTTTGGGTTCAGTCTAACAAACACAACTTCAATAAACAATTTAACAGCAACCTGTGTGAGATGGCATGAGCATAAATTAGCTATTACTATACTGAATTAGAAATATCACTTCAATGCAAAACCACACCTGCTGGAAAGCTGCAAGGTTTTGCTTTGCTTGTTTTAAGAATTTAAACTATGTTTGTGTGCTTTTTAGATTTGATCTGTTTTAAATGTTTTCCTCTGGATTCTGTATTTCATATGATATGCATATGGCCTCAATGGGTGGATTAATTGTAACCAAAATCCAAATCTAAACTATGACATACAGTCTCTGAAAATGTACGATAATGATTAGAAACAGTGACATGACAATATTATTTCACGTGTATTCCCTGTTATATTTCATGCAAAACCATTAGTCTCTTGTGTGAAAGAAGAATCTGAAGATCCTCTAGTCAGTATTGTACAGGGGATCAGACAATTCATGTAGAAGCTTCACAGAGTGAATTGGTTTAATAAATGAATATTAATAAATGAACTTAATAAATGAAGAAACATACTGTAATTGTTGCTATGGTACCTATTTCTGAACTAAGCTGAATATTCCTTGTACTTTTTCAGAATTGCACTGCATAATCAGAAATATTAATTTCAGATACAGTGACATTTCTGCTCTGTGGTATTATACTAATCCCAACTCTATGTCTCTGAGCTTTAAGGTGAAGTCAAACATGTCTTGCAACATATAACAGAATTCCCTTGTCAGTTTGATCAGTGCCCAAGATAATGCTGAATTTGAGACCATGGCTGCTCCAAAAAGGAAAAAAAATCTGAGCTCATTCCAAGCCCTCATCTCTTGACAGCAGCAGAATACACACCTTTGTGCTGATACTACTATTATGAGCGAGACAGGTGCTGTGTAGTTATTAATGTAGACTCAAGAAAGATGAGAGTCAGTGTGGTACACAAGGTATGAGGAGTATTGTATGTCAGATGGAATAAGACTTTTTCTGTCAGCCATTTTCAACAAATAGCAACCACAGAGAGAGGGAGAATGTGAAACAGGCTGAGGCAGTGGACAATGCATGCTCCTCTGTGTGTGTTCCTGCAGCTTCAAAAGCACAAAGGTAAGACAAGCCTGCAGGACAAGAAACTGGCCCCTCCAGCAGAATGTGTTGGTAAGTGAGAATTCAGGCTTTTGGTAGGTGTGTCTAAACACAAATTAAAACTAAAAATATAATTCAGGGGAAGGATTTTACAGCATGTGGCTTTGTTCAACCCTCCAGGCAAATGTAGAAACAAACATTAGCTCAGTACTGACCAGACATCGTTTGAAAAACATTTGATATAATTTCAGCAATAACAATTTATTGCTCAAAGCGGAGCTAGTTTCATCTTCCAATTAATACACCAATTAATTGTAAGTGAATTATCTGCACTGAGAGGTTAAAGTGACAATCCCCAGTACACACTTCGTATTACATTTGTTAGAAAAGAAACCCCTGCACATTATTCTGATTTCTTTCTGAATAGAGTTAGTTTGAACGTTGGCTTCTGCAGTTCAGAAAGAGTTCACAGGTTTGGGGCGAAAGAGGCAGACAGGACTGACAGAGACTACGTATGTCCCAATCAGAGAGGAACGTGGGATCAGAGATCAGCCACTTCAAACAAAGACAGGGACACACAGACGCCTGTCAGCCTGTGTGGTTAGCGGCATGTGTTTGAATGGCAGAGGACAAGTCTGGAGACACTAGGCGTACAGCAAGAGAAAACCAGGGCAAATTTAACACAGAAAGTCGGTTTAATGAATACTAATAGACAATGAGTGTTTAGGTTATATATAGTCTTGCTGTTTTAACATGTACAGCATCCCACGCTGGAGTTAAATGCTTATCCAAATCCCAGTTGCTCCTTTTTTAAGAGCAGCACAATGATGCGTAAATGCCTCAGACCTGTGGCGTCAAACTCAATCTCACTGAAAGCTTGGATGTGCCTTTTATCCATCATTGATTCCTCTCACCCAGGGAGTTCTGTATGTGTTCTAACTACTTATTGGTTTCACTTTTACGAGTGCAATCAATTGATTTTATCAAATAGAGACCGTGTAGAAGGTGCATAATTCTTGTAAGGACATAAGATCCACTAAATTTGTTATTTCAGTGACAGAAAATGTCTGCAGCATGTAATTTGCATTCAGATCCGAACTAAAGTACATGGTGAATCAAGCTGATTGGCTGACGACTGTTAGAGGAGATCAAAATCATGGATTTTTTGAAAATACTTACCCTAACTGGAGAAATTAGAGCTTTGTAGGGGAGTGAATTGTGCAGATTTTCAAGGGAGTCAGATTCAGGACCTTGATTTGTGGCAGTTTAAATTTATCATGTTGCTGTAGGGCCTTCTATAAATGAAAGCTGCATCATGTTTTTTCAGCAGCAGTCAAATTGTGTGTCTTATTTATTCTACATTAAACTTTTGCCAAAGCTATAAGAAATTATGTGAATAACTTCTGGGCACATCTGAAAGGCCTTGAAAACCGATTTCAGTAGTTTCTTCATTTTTACTACATGCAATAGGGACCTACACTTAGGCTAAATGAAATAATGTATAATTAATTGTTGCAAGTTAGTCATCAATATTTAAGGTTATACATAAACCAAGTGTTTGGGGGATTTAAAATTTCATGCACCTAATTTGGTAAGAAATTATTTAACAGAGTTGAAAGAACTAAAACATTCTAAAAAGACAATATGGGAGTGCATACCCTAGTGAACAATTTATAACCAAGAAATCCAGCACAGACCTTCACCCTCCGCAGTTCAGCTGTTGAAATCATTTGAATGTAAAATGAAGGTCATGACTGAACCAATACAGAAATCTAGTATCATCTATTTTATCTAAAATCGGCCAACAGATGGACAAACACATTACTGAAAACCAACTTGACAGAAGTAATAAAGCATTTATTTCTGCATGAATCCAAGACCTGGGCAAGAACAATGAGCCACAACTGAAGACCATCACTGTTATCAGCTAGTGAAAGTTTTATTTTTCACCGTTTTACTTAGAAAAGATGTCATACAATCTATCCTGAGAACATTGAGGCTGCTACAAAGAGAAAACGTCCGTTCTTTTGCCATTTGAAAAAAAAAGAAAGAAAAAAAAAAGAAAACCAGAAAGAAAAGAATTTTTCCACAAATGACCTTTCATTTATGAACATCACTCTTTCAAACTATTATTCTTGTCTTCATTTACACATTCTCTGTGGTCCTCTCACTGAGGTGTAAAAATAAACTCTACTGCAAAACATCTATCACTCAACTTTGGCAGGGAGCCTTGTTTGATAGATCAGACACCTGCACTATCTGTATCACGTATGAATCTAGCAGTAGTAGCAGAACAGTGCTTGCAAAGCACAAGCTGTTAACCTACAGAGTCTGAGATACAAAAATGTGATAGTCTGCCTGATTTTGCCAGGGGTTTGAGTGTTGGTTTTGTCTTGCTGGATCCTGAGCTGTTGATAGAGGAAGAAGCAATAAGTGCTCTAATAAGTGGCTCAGAAGCTTAATATCTCTCTTCCACACACATCGCCCAAAGCAGAACAAAAATGCATCATGTATATTCACAAAATCATCAACAACGTCATTATTGGCTTTTGCGTATGATACGACCAATTACAGTTCACTTATTGTTCGCCTGAGTGGGTGGAGAAATAATTTCCAAGTCTTCCCACTTTCCAACTATTCCATCTTTGCATGGAGAACAAATTGTACTCCGCTATGAACTGCAACACGGAATTTCTGTGTACTTCTTCTCCATAGTGAGCAGAGTGTCTTTGAGTACCGCTCTCCAGGGTGCCTCCCCCCTTATGCGCTGAGCTCCATTTGAAGTGTTGCAATACCAAAATAGAGCAAACGGCTCAAAATGAAACGTGGGGATTATTCTTACACGTACTGAGACACTGGTAAATCACACAAACAAAAAATAAAAATAAAACCCACAGTGCCTATATATAGTTTGGCAAAACTTGGAATTTGAAACACACTCCATTATCCACAATCTGGGACGCTGGGCTTGTCTGGTGTCATGTTCCACTATCGTACATTGAAATTTGTAACCAATAAGAGCTTTCAAACAGCTGGTTATTTTTTAGTTAATTTTCTGGTTAACCAAATGCCCAACAATTCAAGTATACCACCTTTTTTTTCCAAAATCAAGCTTCCATGATTGCACACACTTCATGGTAATTATTATGACAAAGGGCCAGCATGAAGTTAATGAGTTATTGATTGTTTACTCCCAGAGATAATCTGCTCCAAGCTTCTGTAACATCTGTATTAAAACACAAGAAGTCATATTTACATAGTAATTTAGCACAGAAACATAGACCAGTGCATCTCCTTGCTTGTCTTTGGGACTAGGTAAGTTATGTGTGTCACATTATTTCTGTCTGTAGATTCATTATGGTTTGTACACTTTGATGTTTTTTCTGTTAATTTAAAATTCAATCTGCTTCTCTGGGGTAAATGAGCTTCAATGTAACTGATCTCCATCAAGGCTTCCTTCAGCAAGCGACTAATAAATTAAAGCAGCTAAAAACATATTAATACAAAAACACAAATAGAATAAAAGCAGGACCTAAGTCAAAATTAATATTTGGGGGAACGTAAACGGACAGGGAACAAAATGATAAACATCATAGTCCATGAGTGAGGCTACATAAATACAAAACGAGGAGTTCAGCAGAGCTTCTCTTACATAGCTTGTGCGAGTCAAGGACTCTGGTGGTGGTGAGTGGACATCATTTCTTGAAGCACATTTCTACTGAGTTGTAACGGGTGGTTATCTCAATAGGACTGGAACAGTCAAGTACAGCCACAATTGGCGTAAAGGGTTCACAACCTGGGAACCCATGGAAGGATGCATTCACTAAAAAGAAAGTGGTTCTTCACAAGTCATTTTTCCCCATCATCTCGCCTTCTCGTCCATCGTGTTGGTTATGTTTTTGAGTGATGGTGATCCTGCCGTTTCTTTTCATCGCTCCTTCACTGCGGTGGTGTCTCCCCAACCATCTCAATGCCATGCTGCTGTAGCTGCGCTCGGAGCAAAGCATTCTCATTCTTCAGCTCTTCAATCTTAAGAAAAAAGAACAGAGAAAAAAAAAATCTCATTATCAAAGTTGTTATCCCTGTGACAGCTATATATAGCTCCAAGTTTACAGAGCAAACTTTTACATTTGAAGGCAGGGTGTTGGCTAGGTGTAATGTACACACAGGACTATACAATCCCTGGGATTAAGGAGTACTGCGTACAATCCTTTTCAAAGACACCCTTGTCCACAACCAACTGGATTATCAAATCTTACGGTATGTCATCTCTGCTATATTTCCCTTGGGTGTATCCAGAATTCACTGCCGCCTCACTGAAGGAGGATATTGAGCTTTGCGCATCAAAATAAGAACATATTGCTGAATGTCTCATGAGCCTGGGATTCGGCATGGAGACATGGCAGCCACAGAGCTGCAAGATTTCATAATGCTTTGAGTGCATTAGTATGTAGTTAGTTCTCATACTACCCTTGTGTATATTATTCCCACAGTCTCTCAGAGCGCTGACTTCAGGTAACGCTTCTCCTTATATGAATGCAAACTCTTTGATCCTCTTTGTCAGGCTGTGATGATCAGCTACACAGCCTGCACTTTGTTTTGGAGAGATGAAGGTGCATATGGGGCTGTGTGGATATCATGCTTCTGAGATTTAAGTGCAAGGATGCTGCAATGGCCTCCACAGCAAACTAATCTATTCAGCGCAGTGGCAATCTTCACAGGCACATATGCAGTTTACTACGCCTGCCTTATTATATGCATGCTGATTTATCTGCTGCACCTAAACACCTCAAAGGAATATTCTGACATTATCATTCATAGACCTTCTTTACATATTATTGAAGTCATGAAAACTTCACTTGATGCCAGTACTTGCAGGCTAGAGCAAAGAATGGTATTCACACCTGTTGCCTGCACAGTTCATTGTCTACTTGTATCCTCTCCACTTCCTTCAGACTCTCCTGCAGTCGCTGGTTGCTTTGCCTCAGCTCACGGATGTATTCACAAGCTTTGGACAGGATGCCTCCCTTGCTCTAGAAGAACAGAGATGTTGACGTTAAATTCAGAAAGATCAGTAAAAAGTTCAGCAGTTCAGAATCAAGAAGAAGATTACCGCTCCAGTCTTGGTGCTGTCCATATTGCAGTCTGGGATGATTGTCGAAAGGGTGACGATCCAGTTGTTTATCTTGTCTCTTCGCCGCCTCTCAACTATTGAGTTTTAAACAGTTTTAGAATTAAACATATTATTTGTACTGAGCACGTCTTCATTTACTAGATCTCGTCATTTCTGTGACTATAAGGACCAAATACTGAGCGGCTTTGACAGCTCAACAGTGACCTCTAGTGGTCAGCCCATAATATGTACTCTACGTTTAATAGAATATTGTGACTGGGCTTGGTGATTCTCCCCCCCCCACCACGCCAACAGAAATGCTCCATTTAGGCACCACACTGCATTGTGTTGTGCTGTCTGATGAAATCAAAAGCCACAATCATAGCTAATTACCCACCTTCATTATGTTGTGCTCTTCTCCTTTCATCTCTTGGTGTTCGCGGTCCATCCATTTTCCTGTAGTCAGACAGGAAATAAAACACTTTTCATATGCTACAATATCTCCCATATCTGACTACCATACAATCAGGCACAAATCCAATTCAATCCCTCAAATTCACCTAATCCTGTGCTTATTAAAACTTGTTCCTCACTGTTATCTTTGTATTCAAGGCTTTTGTAATTGCAGTCCGACAAATGTGGAATTTAAACAGAGGCCTCTGGAGTTATATAGTGCCTTTGGTAAAAAAATACTGAAATATGTATAGCCATACAAAGCTGCACATTCAGTCCTGACATCCCTAATGGCTTGGAGCTGGGCTGCTTTGACTAGAATACTGAGACCCATCCAACTTTTTTATTCTTGCTGGCTGTCCTCTTCCCAGGTGTGGCCTAGAGGGACTGCTGCTTTATTATACTGTAAAATTACAACTGTTGAAAACCAGATGCTGTTTATTGGAGTCTGTGCATACGGCTAATGACACAACTGTCTTCCCCTAGGTATTCTGTTAATTAAGTCCCTGAGATGTGACAGAAGGACTTATCCAACCACCCACCACGGCATGAACAGGCCAATTACACATTTACATATAATGATACAGGTGACTTGTAGTGCAGCTATGATTCTGCCTCACTAACAGAACAGACTTTATTCACCCAATTCTACTTTTAATAAAGCAATAATCTTGTAAAAGAACATTAATAGTGAAGAAAAATACATTTTTGTAAGAAAAACAATGTAACTATAATATTATTATTATTATTATTGAACGAAACCCGTAAGGTTTCTTATTTGTTGCCTGTCGATGCATATCTTTATTCTACAGCAATGATTTGTGACCCATCAACACAAATCGACTGCTGATATCTCTGTGTGAGATAGTCAGCCAAGCCTAAGTGCAGTGTCTCTTGTATCTTAACGCATCTTAATGGGATTTCAGCTATATAATGGATTCAGCCGAACAGTACTCCTAGGCAGTGTGTAAAAAATGTGGATGACTGTATGAATAAATAAATGTACATGCCTAGTGGAATGTCTATTATTTTCTACCTTTCACAACTTCCAGAGGCATCCCTCAACTAAGTGCTCCTGGGATTTATTGTTGCCAGGGAAGTCTGAAAATTTAACACTGCACAATCCCACTGCTGCAGGACTTTACCCAAATAATCTGAAGCATGGATGTATTTGACAACTATGTTTGTACAGTCCTACAGTGATCCACAAAAGAAAGCCGTCCCCTGTTATTAGGCTACAGTATTACAAAAATATAGGGCTTTGACAACAAGTGTGTGAGTTGTACATTTAGATAGAGGCTGCAGTGTGTGCTTTCTAGTAAAGAGCTTTTGTACAAACTATTACACATTAGAGATATGTTAAAATTGACAAAATACATCCTTCGATTTGTCCCAGTAATAATATATACAACATTTTACAAACTTCAAAAAGTCAAAGCATTAACTTGTTCCTAACTAGGGTAAATGAGAACAAGACAACTACGACAGAGGACACTTTGAAAATGATACCAAAATAAAAATGTGGAGGCAGACATTTGTTTCCAGATGGAGTACAATGACCTAATTTCTAAGTCCTAATGGAAAATACATTTGCCACAAGCCCAACTAAAAACAATGGATTGGGGTCAGTAGCTAAGAAATGCTACATCTGTGTCTCACACATCAGAGCAGGGAGAATCACCAGGGACTTGTGGGAAGGGATGAGCAGAGAGAAGAGAAGAGCAGAGGTCTGTCTGCTTCTTCTTCTTTCTTGTGATCTAATTTCATTAGTTCATTTGCTGTAAAAAAAAAAAAATTAAAAAGGAGAGAGTGGGAGAAATGTGGAAACCGTCCTCACCAGTTTAAACCTTCAAGTTGCAGCAGCTCGTTTTCATCTCTGCGAACGGCAGATAGGGTGGGAAGTTTTTATTCAGTTTACTCACATATCAACGATAATGTCATTGTTTATTGCTTCACACTGAAATATAACTATGAGGCTTGTGTCAAAATGAGAAATTATTCATGTAAAAATAAATACATACAGACATATTGCAGATAGGCACTCTAACAGATGAAAAAAATAATTTACTTTATATTTTGGCACACAGCAACACTGCATACACTGGGTTCTTTGGTCTTGACTGGAATGCAGTCTGTCGTACGCTGAGCAACATCAAAAACAGCACAGCTGCTGCCAACTTTAAGGTGGATTCCTGAAAATCTGCTCACAACAAAGGAGCTTAAATCGTTGAGAAACCCTAAAGTTTTCAAAATCACTGAAGCGCGAAGAAGCAGAACCTGCTTATATACCGTATATACACACAAACAAACAACAATTGAAAGGCAGAGACAGTTAATGTTTTGTGTCTCCAGTTTTGTTTTGTTTTGTTTTGTTTAATATTAATCATAATGAGGAGATAAGGATGCTTATATTCTCCCTAGTGGAACCAGCATTAATATGATGTGTCCTTGTTTAAAACAACAACCAGTAGTCAGCCCATAGAGAAGCACCAGCTAAATGACTATAGTGCACTCAGTTTCACGAGTTTAAGGTTAAGATTAAGCCCGGTGGACAATGGAGGGATATTCACTTAGGCCAGTGCTAATTTGATAATGGGTCATGTGTTCCTTTTGGGCAACCAAACAAGTAAATAACTGTGCCTTGGCTTTCACCAAACAAGAACAAAATTGTGAAGTGACATTCAAGAACGTTCCATCTCAGCATTATGCCTCATGTGCCAGTGTGTTTTTGGTGCACAACTCTCAAATCGCAATAAAGCATGTTGGCTTTCCTCTTTTCGTATAAGAGACTGCTGCAAATCAGAACCAGTCTGGTATCGTGCAAATACAAGTGACAACTTAGTGTATCAGGTGAGCCCGCTGATTATCTTAATAACAGCAATCACCAGCATGAGGCTAACAGTTGGAGAGAGTCTGAGATGAATCCCCTTTTGATGTATAATTATGATGCATGTTGTGAGTTTTAAAAGATAAACAACATACAAAGATCTGGGGGGAGACGGAGCAAACAAGCCAACCGCGGTTTGCTAAAAATAAAGATCCGTGATATAAAATCAGCCTTTAAGCAAACTGAGGAGTAAAATGAGGAAGACTCCCTGCACAGAAACAGAGTGTATAACAAGAAATAATAATACCTAGACCACCATAAGGGTATTAATTGGGCGTCACAGTAGGAAAAATTGTCCATAAAACATTTAACAATAATACACATACACTACTGGTGGCACATCTTTGTTTGCTTCCCAAAAATTAACCCACCTCCACTTTGAAAGCCTCCTCCTGTATTAGCATTTATATTTATGCAAATTCTACATGTTTTGTTCACTCAATATTTGTTGCTGTTCATTTAAATGCTGTTTATCTCAGGCTCTGACTAGTGGGGTGTCTTGACCTGAAAGAAGTCTATGTGCAGATTTGTTCTGGTGCATCACAGGAGCACAGCCACACTGACAAACTCAAATGTGCGTTGTAACAAATGGCTAAATCCTTGACAAAAAAATCTAAAAGTTCATACTAAAACTTTCCTTTAAACTTCATCCACCAAACAAAAACACCAAATGGTCTATTTGAATTACAGTTTTATCAGACAATGTCATTGTTCCCTGTTTATCCCAAACAGCAACTGATCGTCAGATACTTACGCAGGGTAGGGCTGAGTGCGTGGTGCGATGGTCCGCGGTGTGCCTGTCTGAATAACATCAGGGGGGGTCATCATCACATAAAACTGACCCGTAGCTGTGGAAGATGATGGAAAGTCATCAGTTAGTAAAGCGTAACAGACAAAGGGGTGATATGGCATTGAAGACTGACTCGTGCTGATCTAAAGAAACATTTAACACTATATTCGAGTACCCCAGGACACGGGGCGCTCAATATTGTACATACTCTCTATTGCCCCTTGAGGAAAAGTGGCGATTTGTGCTTTACTAATAAAATTTGACTTGACTTGGAAAAATAAAAACCTCATCAGGCCACAAACGTACACACAAATACAACATTTACACTACCAGCACTGCTATAAGAGCTGATGTCCAAAAAAAGCTGATGTCCAAAAAAAAAATAAATAAACAATACAGCGTTCTAAGCATTAATGTCCATTCATGCACAACCCTACCAGTAACACCAAGTATGAGCAGAGGTAACTGCAAATGGAGAACTGAAAGTGAAAAGCAGAATTAATGAGAAAGAGACAAACCCACACTGTGCTAGTTAAGACGATATTATGGGAATATTTTTGCCTGCTGTCAAGGCAGTACATATAACATTAAAGAATTACTGTAGCCTGTCTCACAGACCAGACCAAAGTTTCTGTTAGCCAGTAAAATATTTCAAATACTGTTACATTTTGTCGCCCAAAATGTCCAATACTAATCCTCCCACATTTATGAGTTCAGCAGGCTGTTGTTCCCGGACTACATTAAACAAAATAGCATGCCTGAGTTGTGCCTGTAAAGCTACCAGCAGAGAGGGACACACATAATAGGTTTCTGAGCTACAGCACCAGTGTGTGAGAAGATCACACATTTTTTGGTGGGTAAAACTACACATATCA
Source organism: Helostoma temminkii (assembly GCA_900302695.1). Lineage (NCBI taxonomy): Eukaryota > Metazoa > Chordata > Actinopteri > Anabantiformes > Helostomatidae > Helostoma > Helostoma temminkii. The sequence goes on along the minus strand of OMLM01006909.1, from coordinate 25,740 downwards.
CAGCAGTAATGACAAGAAGGCTACATGTTAGCTCAGAGTGTAGAAATAGCTGTTAACATGAGGAATCTGGCCACAGTTGCAGATCATATATATAGTTGCGGCTTCTGTGTTTTTAAGTTTAACCCATGCTGTCAGTCATGTGGACAACACATAATCAACGTCTTTCTACTCGTGGAGCTAATTTTGTGTCTATACTAGTTTATAATAAACGTTATCGCAGCTGCTGATTGTTTCACTAGAATTAGCGTTAGCTCGCTCCCGGAGATTTAACTCAACACCGCAGTTCACCTCAACATTAATGATTCTGAAATGATCAGTGAAAATGCCACTAGTTCAAAATGGATCAATCTGAACAAACAAACTACGCAAACCACAGGCATTAGAATTTGTGACAGTGATCACAATGTAGAAAATCATTAGCTGCCCTCCAGCTGCAGTTCTAACCACAGCAAGGCAGTGACGTGACATCATGCGCAAATCACCTATTGACACAGCCATAAGAAAGAAACAACGTGCATTATTTCAGAGTATTTTTCTAATATCGAACCAATACATTTTGTTTATTTTGATTATGAAAAATCTGATTAATATCCTCCCCAAATCCTTGTGAACGTGCAATTATACAATTTGTGCCTTTTAAAAAAATTACAAATCAGCAACACTTTCTGCTCTTTTACTCAGAAATGATTTGCATCATATGAGGGTCAAGCATGTCTCACCACATGATGTGGTTCTTTTGCACTATTCTCCACTATCTCTCACCTCACAGGAGATGGCAGCTTGTGAAGCATTTTCCACCTGCACCATACAGTGCACTCCTCAGCCAACAGGCTATGTGTACTTAGACTGATTCTGAAAAAGCCACAACCCACTTCCTCCTGCAAAGCCCTGACCTAATCTGTTACCCACAGCAAAGAAACCTCGTGGTCTTCTTCCCCTTCTGTGGCATCACCAGGCAGCCACTCAAAATACCAATACCAAAAGCAAAATAAAAAAACATGATAACTCTGGTTTTCCAATCTCCTATTACAACATACTAGAGATGTTAATTTTGAAAGAGGTCTCATGCTCAGCACACATTACTTTACTTCCTAAATCAAACTGCACGACACCTTTGCTCTAATCTTGCTGCAAACAATTGGAACAACTGACCAAAGCCCAACTGTTGCACAACGGCACCTAGAGCTTATTAAACCAGATACGACAGAGATGCATCAATGGATACGGCCGTTAACAGTGTGAGACTTCTGAGGGTGTGTGCAACACAATGCTCAGTGAAAGAGGCAGAAAGTCAGTAAACAGTATTTGATTAATACCTTAGAAACCCCACAAAAGCGTTTCTGAAAAACTCAGGGAAGGCTCCTGATTGGAGAAACACAATAACCATGTCAAACCTATGATTATCCATGTAGGAAAGGTATATAAAAGCTGAGCTAAATAACTACTGAGCTGGGTCGTGGAAAGATGGCTTATTAGGTATGAAATGCTATGGTGCCATGTGCTAGTATTTTGATGATGTGTAGCTTTACTGCCACAAACAAAAGAGGAAAAATGTTTACAGCCCATTATCGGTTGCATCCGTTTTGTGGCTAGTTACGCTTTATCCATCTATGCCTGATATATTATTCCGTTGGACCCTAGTTTCAGTCTTTTTCAGACGTCATGCCTGGGCCAACAGATGGCAGCAGATACACTAGGCAATAAATTAAAGTTCCTTGAATAATCACAGTTCAGGATCTGCTCTCACTCATAAATCCTGTAAGACTTGCAGTGTCCACTACCCCTTAACAGCAATGAGAAATCCTCACAATCCACCATTCATTGGTCAGCTAACTGCAAATGTGTGTCTGGTAAAGTAATATCTGAAGAAACAGATGCTTGTTGTGTGTGATAAAGTGTTTAGGCTGTTTAGGTGTTTATCTTCATGTTAATTATGCTCTGGCCGCTCCCATCTAAGAAGAGGACAGCAACCTTCAACTGACATGTCACTGAGCAAGAAATCTGATATTAAACGATATGTGTTGCTGGGTCCAGAACATTTTTAATCAATCAAGTGAGGAAAACTTCAAAGAGCAGCATTTTTATTCCATTCATTAACCATTTTTTAAATTTCCTCCTCACCTGTATCTCAAAACATATTTAATTGTTATCAAGAGCAATAGAATTTGTTATGTAAAGTGCTCCTTTTGGTCTTACTTTTTATAATAGCTGAAGCGGTGTATATCATGGTGCATTTATCACTACTGAAAAAAGTGGTCTAGGTATGGTACTCCTTAAGACACTCCTTTGTGTCACTCAGAATTATGGCTAAATTAGCCGAGTAAGACTGTGGTAAGCTTCAACCCAAGTTACGTGTAAGAACGGACTCACCCCCTGCCTGAGTGAGTGTGGGGTCTGCGGCAGCCTGCACAGACACAGTCCCGTCGCTCACTGCAGTTGCGGGGAAGTAAGCAAAGCGCGTCTCCCCTCCCACTGCCTCTCCTGCTGGGCTTCCTCCATTACTGAACGGGTTTTGGATCACAGCCTATGACAGATAAGAGAGAGACAGAGGCGAGCTTGAACGAGTAGCAATAGAGCAGTCACAGCAGGTAAAAGCACACCTCAGTCTCTGTCAGACTCAATACCGGTATTCCCTCAGTCCCCCAAGCAAGACACAATACAGTTTGACAGCTGGGGTAAAGGAAGGATAAAGAAATAGAAGTGATCTTGTTAGTAGAGATAACTTCATCAGTGTACTACGAATTTGCTCTTTTTCTGCAAGGACAATTTTATGTTTGTGGCCATGTTCTGAATTTGGCTATGAAGATTAACATTGTGCATTACTCCAAATATCTGCGTGAGCAGCTGTATTAGGCAGATGAGGCACAAAGGCACCTGTGTCACTGCTCATACAGCTTTGCTTTACTTGCATTTTTAATCACAATAACTCCACAGTCTCACCTCGTTAAATAGCATGGTACTTCCATGTGTTCTTAATATTATTTGGCTATTGTTAGAGTAATATGGCATATCAAACATCAGGCTACATCTACAGAAACAGTTAGTAGGATAAATTCATTACTGGTTTTAGTCTCTTCAGGGGGATATCTGGAAATATGTAATAAGTAGCATTGGCTTTATCCTTTATGACCTGAATAAAGAACAAAGCAAGTCTTTAAAAACAAGTCTATTACCATTACCAGTGGGTTCCCCTCAATCGATAATAAATAAAGGACAGATTGTGGTACCTGAGCCACTGCCTGAGGAGCCCCAGTGAAGGCAGCTGTGGAGACAACGCTCACTGCTCCTCCCCCATCATCTCTTCCCTCAAGGTGCTGGTCAGTCACCTGAACAACACGATATGTCACCTGAAGGATGGACAAAGAGACACAAGACAGAAGAGAATGCACGATGAAAAACACAAAACACTTCCCACAGTGCCTGCACACAAACTGAAACCTTACCTGACTTGTAGATTTGTTTATCATAGGTACTGCTTCAGTTCAGCTAAGTGTAGTATCTGACTCTATAGTTCTATTCTCTGCGGTGCAATGAGCTCACTATCGTCCACAATGTGCTTATGCTTCAGAATGTGCCTGATTCAATTTAAAAACAAGTCAAGAAAACCAGTATTTCTATCCCTCTATCATGTGACTCTCCTCCTGACTGACATGTGACAGCAACCCCATGCCAATCCTAGAGCAGACTGAAATCACATGATAGCTCATACTAGACCTGTTTACAACAAATGAACCACATGGATCACTGACTTAATTCCTTCGAGTGTAAACCAGCCTGAATATCATATTACTTTTTCCAATGTATTTATCTGCATCACTGTCTATCGCTGACCACCACTGGAGCAAATTCTACATCAGTGGACGGCAAAGAGACGTTCCCGACAAAGGTCAACAATCAATCATGAGACAACAAAAACAAAAACACATATTCATACCTTTAGGCAATTTAGAGCCTGCTATCCTCCTGACTTAGGAGGAAAAGGGGAGGGAGCCGAAGCATCAGTACAAAACAAGCAACAGCATAACAAGAAAACACGACTTTATATTAGAAAGAGAGTTTCTGTATGGAGGAGTTTGTTCTCACTCTGATGATGGTGATTAAACCTAAAAGCTATTATCATGATGCACTCTGCATGTCACCAGATCTTTAAACAACATTTATCAATATATAACGCTGGGCTCTTTTAGTTGCAATTATGTCTTTGCACAAGCACCCATTGGACATTTATTCAGACTTGACGTCTAAAGTGATTCTGGAGCGTACTGTTGCCCTTACCCTGAAATTTTGGGCTCATATGCCATTAAGGGTGCTTTATGTCCTTTACAAAACTGGTTGAAAAAAATCAATAATAACTATAGACACAATTCCACCAAGCATTTACTTACCTGCCCACCCTCAGTGCGGAACTGATATTGGATGTTGTGGTCACCAAATGCTGCAGCCTGCTGAACGCTGGCTATTGTAACAGCTGTGTGCTCCTCTCCTGTCCCGTCTTGGGGGGGAAAGAGGCAGCAAGGAAAATGCATGGAAAACAAGGAAAACAAATAAAAACAGCCAGTAAGCCATGTGTTCAGCTTCAGGAAACAATATATAACGTTAATGTTTCGTGCTGTGGTGAACCAAGGTCACATAAGATGCTGTCACAGATCCATACCTTCAGATGCCTGGACAACTTCTTCTTCTTGCTTTTCTTGGCTGCAAACAAAATGTTAAAATAAGTTTTAAAAGTACGCAACCAGCTAATTTTATGACTGTTCTAGCTAAAATAAATATGTTTGATACTTTTTCTTAACTTGCGGCAAACTTGTGCAACACTTAAGCTAACTAAAATATATATAAACAACGTTTCTGTCCTCAGTTTACCTGCTGTATTTTAAAAGCTAGCTTAAGCTAACTTAGCTGCTGTACTGGAATTAGATAACGTTCATTTTGATCATGTTTTTTCACAGCTGCTCCAATAGGAAAGAATTATGCTGCTAGCAAAGGCTTCCACTTCTGCTAACTTAAGTGTAGTCTTTAAACTCATCTCAGTTTGACAACAGTTTCAGGTCAGGCCTTGTTTATCGCCGTAAACTAGCTTTCCGAAATAGCATGTTGTAGCTAGCTTATCTCAGTTAGCCATTTTGAACGAGTCTGTTACCTTGAGCTGTCCAGACTCTGTTCAAGCATATCCATCAGTGTTGCAATAAAAAGTGATATTCGGTGTCACAGACGGAGATGGAAGTGCTGATCACGGGAACAAACACTCGGGTCATGTGAGACAGACAGCCCAGGACACGTGAGGTATGGCTCGGCGTCGGAGTTAAAATGGAGGCCGCTGCTTCCGCTGGTTGATCTGAAGCGACTGGAGGCGATCGGCTGTCGCGCAGCTCGGCGGTGACCGCGGTCAACACGCTCACAGCGGCGACGTGTCACCGCTGTGACCGCTACCGTCTGAATTCAGGTCCGATGTCGGTGACAGCGTGGGAAGGAGACACTAAAGCGCAACAAAATGACAAAAAGCCGCTCTAAAAGTACCTTAAATGTCTCGTTTCAGATGCGTAAGGGCAAAATCAAAAGCTCATTTTAATGTTAAATTGTCTTCTGGGTATTTTAGCACCTATTCTGTTCATTTATTAATTTAAATGTATCATCACTTTGTAATGTTGTTTTGAAAATATATGTTTTTGTTATTTATCCAGGCAATAACATGACGTGTGTGTGTGTGTGTGTGTGTGTGTGTGTGTGTGTGTGTGTGTGTGTGTGGGGGTTGGGG
>OMLM01006896.1:13537-25924 GCA_900302695.1 Helostoma temminkii | reverse complement strand
CGGACTTACTGTAAGCTCCTCTCGGGCTTCATGTGGTGTTAAATCCATTGTGTTTCGGTTTGGACCGCACTGACATTAAGACCGCTGCTCTGATGTACCTTCCTGTGATGCAGTTTGAGCAGCTTGAGGAGGGTTTATACTGGAGGTGGAAGAATAGTGTTGCTTTTAAAATGAGTAACTATGTAGATAAGTAGAAGACTGCTTATTGATGAGAAGGTTATTGTCGTTAGCCGATTCTTTTTGGCGCGTACCTCCTCTGACCCAGATTACAAGTTATGATTTTAGTACATATAGTCTTTCACAAGAGAATATTCGAACATGAAAGAAATGCCACATATATTTAACAGTTTGTGCCAGATTTTTCTTCAGGAATCTTTAGGCTCTGAACCCCAGAGCTGTAAAACAGAAGACTATGTGTATATATGTAGACGCCATGCAATTAGTGGTTTGTTGAAACATTTACGTTTTACATTTTACTCATTCCATGTGTCCAAATTATTCACTTTTTTTCTACAGTTGTAGTTTTCATAATTAGCTGCTAACCAATATATATTACTACCACTTTTCAATAAGGTACATTTTGTAAATTGTTTGTAAGTTGTTATTAATGGTAGTAATTAACTGCTGATGCTCTAAAGACCAGTTGAACCATTAATAAGCCAAAATGTTCTGTGGCCGGGTGGGAAGAATTTGTGTTGGTCTTATTTATTCAGGTATTTACCTCACCAGACCCCGTTATATTAATATTCATCTATTAATAGCATTTATTAACATTTACAAGTGCAGTTTTTGATTATCATAGGGAAATATTATGAAGGAGTTTTTGTTTGAGTATTTGTTTTAGAAATCACTATTAATATTAATAACTGTTATTAACCTTTCCATAATAATGGCTCAAACCTGTAATCTTAAATTCCATCTACTGTATAAAGCATTAGTGAGTTACTTACAGTTACAAAGCCTGACTTATTGGTGTGTGTGAGCTACAATCACACGCTGTGCAGACAGGAAATAATGGGACATTTATTGAATTAGATTTAGATTTAAATGGCAGATGAAAGAAATTACCAGAGTACTGTTCAGTATTCTTTTTCTGAACTACAATATGGTGCTATGCATGCTATTCACAAAACAGTGAAACAGTAGGTTATCTTGGATAGCAGCTATAATCCCGAATGATCAGTATAGATTAGCAAAAGCACTGATTTTCAGGTGCTGCACAAAGATAGGCTGCAGCAGGTGAGACTGAGTGATATCATATTTGCCCAAATGGTGTCATGGAGCTGAATATAGACATTGTCTATTAAGTGGAAGACTATAATTTCAAAAATCTGGCTCATGCAAACCTGTGCTGGGTGTAAAAAGATGCTGTCTACTGTGTGTTGTGTTCTGGTTGAGCGTGAAAGTTCACAGTTTTTCACCTCCCACTGTCACCATGTGAGAAGTTACAAGTGCAGGTTTATTATTTTGTTCACAACTGGTCAGGAATGATGAGTGAGCCGCAGAGCTGTCACGTTTCTCTCACTGTTCATGTGAGGACACATTTTTGTCTTACCTTTAAATCTTATATGAAAAAGGCAAACATTAGCGCTGTCAGGTTTGCCATCTAATATCAGAGCCTGTCTCAGGTGTTTCTCCGGCTAGAGTAGGTAGGTGACTTCACTTTGATTGTGTCAGTGCTGTACCATCACACCTGACTAGCCATCAGCTCCAGGGGTGATCTGTCCATACTGCCCACCTTCCTCTACCATGAAGTTCAATCATGCTGGGTGGCAGCAAGTCTAAATAGCTTCCCATCCTTTTCCATTTAACCTCCTCCTCGCTTAAACATACATTAATCCTCCCTTTGGCACAAACAGAGGAGGGAAAGGAGAGTGGGCAATAATCCAAATGGAAAAATATAAACGCTACAGTAGCTATATGTGTATTTATTCAATATTATCATGTTGTGCATCGTTGAGTTTACATTATTATATGTATTTGTAGAAACATTACAAGCGACAAGTACAGTATAGGGTGTTTAAAAACAGTATCATTGTTGGCACAGTGACAAAATCAGTCAGATTAAGTGAGTGGCACAGACTGTTAGATGAATAATGCAGGCAACAAGATGAAAGACAGCTTCGTCTTTTGTAGTCTGCCAGGCAGGAAACTGGGGAGAGCCATGACTGGCTTTAAGACTGCATGAGGCATCATTCTAACTGCCTGTTAGTTTGTCTTGGAGGAAAAAAAAATAATATTGATTTTTTTCTCCTTATCATTGGAATTGTCATTTCACAGGCAGACTTTCACTTGGCATTCCAACAATGCTTTGTTTCTGAAATTCTGGAAGGAAGGGATGGGAAAGTCATTTTTCTTCTGTGTTAATGTTCAGAGATAAAGTCCTCCCACCGGTATCACTCATAATCTTCAAATATGACACAGTCAGACTGACAGACTGTAGATTTCAGAGAGTTATGTACACTATGAAGTGTTTTCATAGTTTACTCAGTGTTTCATCTTTGTTGGTTTGTTGTGATTAATAGCTGCCACTTCCTGTAGTCGGCTCGCACATCAGAGTATCTTGTGACCTTTCTTCGAAGGAAATGGTCTGAGGACAATACGACATTAAGGTGTCAAAGCAATAAGTCAGAGACACGAAAGCGTAAACTAATTAGAAAGCACTCGCAGAGAGCACAACTCCGACAAGGCTGCACAATCCTTTAGAGCTGCAATTTGAATAACACAAAATGTTTAGTCATTTTTAATCTGAATTTGGATCAAGAATCACGTACAGTACCGATATCAATTTTTTTATCTATCACGTTCATTCTGTACAGTTAATTGTACAACAGCTGAAAGGATTTTTATGCTACGTCCATGCTTTTTACTACTGCTACCACCCCAGCACTTTTAGATTTTATCATTATCTACAGATAAAAGCAGAATGCACAATTATATGGTTTATTAAAACAGCCAATATTTAAATTGAGTAAAATTATGTTGACCACCCTAATGAGAAAGAAGTACATTCAAGTATACCAGTAGTATGATTACTTTAAACTAAAAATGAGAAGTATACTCAAAGTATATTTTTTATGTACTTATTAAAAGTAAACTAAAAAGTATAAAAAGTATACTACTTTTTTGTAAGGGCACAATCAGCTACAACATTTCAATGCATCTTAAATCAATCAATCATTTTTATTGATCACTAAATGATGCTAATAATAATAATAACAACATTTAAATCACAGACAGAACCCAGTTGTCTGAAAACTGAATATTTACATTTACTTAGAAAGAAAAGTCTGTTCACTTTTACTGCCAGCAACTACTTTCAAATGCTGGTCTTTCTGCTTGTACTTGAGTAAAAGCTTTTACTTTTCTTCCACTGCTCTATATTAATAACGTTTACTAATTACTACTAAACACAAAGCTGAGGCTGAGTACTTCTATTGGACAAAGTGATATGTGACCTCAAAAGTCAGAGGATTCAATTCATCGTGAAGTGAGCTGTGAATGTCTGTATCAAATGTCATGGCAATTCATCCAGTAGTTGTTCAGATACAGCCTCTCCAATAGCATTTGTGTTTGCTGTACACTGGACATATTTGGAAAGCACCTTTTTGGATGAGATTACCCAAACTTAGAGTGAGCAAAATTAGTGGGACGGATTAATTAAAATCTCTCACAATGCATCTGTTAATGCCCCGTGTTGTTTTTTTCTTGACTGACTGACCACCCTGTGTATGTTGCTCAGTACACCAGTGGTTTCTTTCTTTTTCAAGACATTCCACATTGTTGTATTGTCCTTGCATAAAGTTCGTGCAGTGCCTTTGATTGTGTTCTCCATGTCTCAGATTCAAATTGGTTTGTTTTTCTCCCATCAACAGCTCCCTGCTTTTTGTATTGATTTATTCTAACAACTAATGGAGTCCTCACAGGAAAAGCCCAAAGCTAAAACCAAGAGTAGTCATTTACAGCTATTTATTATTTTACCAACTACATCTGGGTAAAAAGGAACAACTTTGACTTGTGATGGACCAACCAACAGACATTTCCCTCATACCATCACAGAAAGAGTTGTTTCTTACCCCAAACATCAAAATTCCCTAAAGTCCATACATTTTTCAGATATCCCGCTAACATTTCCTTCAAATGTTTAAATTTCTTAACATGCTTTTTCAGATACCCTGCTAGCAGATTCAGACCTCTTTAGCTGAAGTAATTAAAACTCAGATGAAATAAAATCTACTTCACCATGCAAGCAGGAGAAAATCAATACACACCACAGCAGATTTGCTCACTTTTGGATTTTTGCCTAAATGAATAGCAGAACAAATTACTCAACTGGAGTCAAGCTGATGAAAACTGGGAACTATTTCTGTCCACAATGTCAATTAATGTTTTCTATCTTCCTAACTTGCTGTGAGAGCTATTCACATAAACTTTCACTTTTCTCTGTTGATAATACACAACCGTACTCTTATTACTCTTCTTTTATTGTCTCAGCAAGATGTGGTCAATCTGATCACATTGATCTCTGTGATAAACACTGTGGGCACGCATCTCGAGGGGACTCAGCTACTGATTGTGTTTGCGTTTTTCCAGATGGTCACTAAACGGAACACTCATTGATCTGGGGAATGACTACCGGCGTCGCATGTCTGGGGGCAGCCTGATCATTAGCAACCTGGACAAGGACCAAGACACCGGCGTGTACCAATGCACAGCCTTCAATACGTGGGGGTCCATCCTCAGCCGCAGAGCCAGCCTCCAATTTGCATGTAAGCGATCTTACAATTGCTAACACTTTTCTGGCTCTGACACGGTTATGACATTCTGCCAGCTCTTTGTATTTGCTGTGTCTCAGTCTGATGTGTGTAATATGTTTGTGGATCTTTCTTTTTTCTTTATTATTCCTGTTTCTCATTTAGATTGCCTGGGAATAGATTTTTGAGAAGGGAAATGGTAATCGAATGAAATGTCAGATGCAACAAACACAACGGGTGAGGCAGCTTCTGACTGCCTCTGAACTCCATTGATTCTCATTAGAGGTTCCAACTCTGACAGCATCTATGCTGAGGCTGGATTGACTCATATTTTTCCAAGTGATACGTGGGCTCCTGTGATTCAGACTTTAAAGCTAACAAATACAAATAATGTTTAAGAAGTGTTTGTGTAATCTCTAGCCACATCTATGTATAATGTATACACCAGACTGTGAGTGAAACAGGCAGGCTGTACACTTCTATGTATACTGCTTAAAAGACTAAAGGTGGTGTGGAAAGTAAAGCTGTGGAGTGGGGTTGTACCTTTCAGACAGGCGCTGCAGAGGCACCTCTCCTCTCTTGATCAAGCCTGCAGACTATTGATCATGTCCCAAGGATAGAGAGCCTTTCACTTCCTCTCAGGAGATGGGCTGCCATTATCCCTATAGCCCAGTAATGAATCTCACTTGTGGGGACTGGGTGAAGAGCGCAGCTTCGTGACATTTATTGTCTTGCCTAATGCACAGAGAAGGAGATCAGTACATTGATATTATGTTTTTACGTGTAATGAGGCCACCGCCCTTGTTGTGAAATATTCAGAATTCCACCTCAGTCATTGTAGGCTAACATGTCCTCCCACTGCTCATTTGCAATAAAAAAAAAATAATTAGGCAGTAATGTAGAATTAAACACAAACTCGCAACCTTTCAGCATGGTCAAATGTTCTTATATTATTAATCATCCTTTACTAAGATCTAGGAACTTGGCAATATTTTTGGATGGGGAAAGAAACTCCCATAGGCTGGAAAAAAAACAAGCTAAAACAGTAGGTTTTGTCTATTGGAAACATCAATCACAGTTTACTATGGATGTACTGTTAGAACTGAATAATGGAGCCCAAGATGGAGCCCATTCACAAAGTACACACACCAAAAAAGTGTTTTAACTTCTTGCATTGTAAATTCACATTAATGTTAGCTTATTTTCTGACTATTCCCACTTGGCACATAGACTTTACACTGGGATGAAATGAAAGTGGCTTTTGTAGATTTTGAAATATGAAGTATCAGTTGTGTAAAGTAGTTAAAGCTGATCTTGTTTGCAGTTGGATGTGTCCTGTCAGATATTTACAATGCTCATACTGTATGTGGGGAAACTTTAGTTTTGGACTAAAGCTATTGCCACAATGCAGTGTTGCAGTACTCCAGTTGGCCACAGTGGAAAATTAGCAGTGAGATTAAGCTGCTGTGCTGTATCCATTTCTGTTTAAACTGTATCTAACTCTCTTAATCCACACAGTGTTATGTCCTCAGTGTTGATCTGTTTTGGGGAGGTTTTTATACACACAGTTTACTTGTGCAATAAAGAAAACTGATGAAAACATCTTGGGTGGGCTCAGTGGGCTCTTTTTATACTGTGTCAATTGACTTTGTGTAGTTTGGTTACTTTTGGCTCAGTGGGATATTTTAGTGGCTTTCAGCATAGCACACTGTTTTTGGTTTCATTGGTCTGGGCCTTTAATCTTTTGTTCACGTTCGCTGCTCTTGTCAACCTTGTGTCCAACTACATCAGGCAGCTGTCACCAGTGAAAAAGCTCTGATACACGGACTGTCTACTAAATGTGATAATAACAGTTTCCAAATGCTACAGGACCATAACACCATATGCAATGTTTTCAAATTTAATCTGTTACACCCATTTATATGCGCATATGCTTTTGATACAGATTTACTTCCAAATTCCTAAACCGGAATTTCCTTTTTTTTTTCTTTATATTGACTTCTTCTAATTAAAATACAATAAAAAATGTGTCTTAAATAAATAGTTTGACATTTTTGGAAAAATGCACTTAATTTCTTTCTGCAAGTTGTGTGTTTGTGTTAAATCTGAAACCAGTGCGGGCAGTTTTGAGAAGCTTAGCAGAGAGACTGGAAACCAAGCCTGACTCTGACCAAATATGGCAATATCTGCATTTTCATGAAGGTCGTACGTCAGCATTATGTTTATAGCTTATACCACTTAATGCAGTTAGCAAAAAAATGTTAATATTGGATTAAATATTCAGATCAATACTACTCCCATTTCTCATAGTGCAAGATTTTGTTGTCATGTTGTCCTGTTCCTAGCTACTACTTAAGAGTACAGTTGTACCATATAACATGTGATAGCGATAAAGAAATGCCCAAAGGAAGCAAAAATAAAACAAACATTGTGATAAATCACAATTATTTTTAAATTAAAATTTTTAAATGATACTAGAGAAGGTTAAAGTAGCTTTGCATGTATATCAGAGGTGACGCCTATGTCCAGACCAATCATCTGTAGCTGTATAGTCGCTCTCTGTAATTTCCAGTCCTTATATGGCAGAGACTGATTTTGCTTACAAAGGAATCACTGCAGCTACAGTGAGTTTGGCCTCTAGCTCTCAGAGTTACAATGTGTGGTCAGTTCACTCCAGTGAAGCCCATTATTCTTCTGCTCAGAGGCCGAAGCGGAGAGAAGTGCATCCCCTTCAGCACTGAGGCCAGCTACAGCTCTACCCTTCTCTGTGCCATTTTGTGCAAACTGGGTGAAGGAATCATCCTTTCCTTGTCCACTAAGTAATTATTAGTACCTCTCTGAGTCACCTCCTGCTGTTTCCAAAGGCATTGCTGTTATAATTATCAACTGCTATGCTGGACTTTTTTATGAGAAGCGAATCTTATTCCCTAGAATTGCAAATGTATTTAGGAGATGGACTCTGTATTTACTAAGGCAGCCTGGTGAGATCAGAAGGACATCGCTTCTGTCTGTATTTCAAGTCAGCCATCTCCTCCTGTGGCCTCTTCGGTGTCCTGCCATGACTTGGCTCTGCTTGATTCCACTGCGGTCATCAGAGAGCTGCTCATTAATCTTACCAACACTCTGTCCCACTTCTCTACATAATCTTCCTTCTCCTAATTTCCCTTATCGGTCACACTGACTTTCTTTTGTTTGTGTTTGGAAGGCTTACTCCAAGCTGTTAGCCAGAGGGTGCAGACAGAGTACAGAGCAGACTGCGGCAGGTTCCCTCCATCAGTCATGAAGCCAGGGGTGGTTTATCATCCCAGGTTTAGGTTCTGTCTGCCAGCAACTGCTCATTCATTTGCAGGGGATAGATTGTGCTGAGAGTATTGATGGGGAAGCTAATGCTTTTAAGTGCAAGATTACACCACATTTAATAATGATGTTACTTATTGCTGCTGGCACTGCAAACTGTCATTTGTCATGCACGCTCCCCTGTGTTTGTTCTGTCCATGCAGAGCGTTCCCTGCTATCCACCACCCCCCAACTCATTTTATCAAATTTCAGCCTAAACCCTTCTTTGTGCTAAAGTGTAGTGATGCAGAGTAAACATCATCAAGTCAGGTGCAGCTATTTCATCAGCACCACAGATGCCTTTGAAAGTGTCAAAGGCTGTCAGGAGGTGTCCCATGACAATCAGTGATGCCCTATTAAAGTCCCAGTGCTCAAAATGTAACATCAAAAACACGCCTCAGTGAATCAATGAAGGGAGTTTTGGGAAGTTTGTCGCCTATTTTCAGAAGTATCTTTTTCAAATACCCTTGAGAACATACACTATTAAAAAACAGTGTTTTTGCTGTCAGACAGTCAGTCCTAAGTTTCAAAGATTTGCCCTTTTTTGAGGTGCATTTTAATTTTTAATTTTTTTATGTAACTCATCAGATCTTGACAACTTCAAAACCCTGACGGTGAGGAGTGCTGTCAACGTCCGTGAGGGCCAAGGTGTGGTATTGTTATGTGGACCGCCTGTGCATTCTGGAGGTAAGTTTGTAACATATTTTTTTTTATTCCTACTTAAACATCATAGCAATTAACAGTACCTCATTTCACACGACAACCTTTGATCAAGGATCCATCTGTAGACACTGTTCAGGTGAGAGGCTAAAACGTATTCTACAAATGAAAGGGTACAAAACTGAGGTAAAGGCTGCTCTGCACCACCTGCTCTATAGAAAACTGAGAACATGGACAATGGCTGCTGCCTAACTTGTCTCCCTCGTGATACAGTAGCTTGCACATTGGAACAACCAATTTTCTTCACAAGAGAACAGTCTGTAGCGCGGTGCTTTGTACAGCTGGTCTATGGGATAATCGGTCAGAGTACTCTGTGTGAAATACAGTTTGACAGCTTTCCTCTCTGACATAGGCTTATACGTGGTTGGCTGCTGTAACCGTAGCACTATTGTGTTTTCTCACATTTTTTGAAGTGAATGAAAGTAAAAGCAGTGTGAGGCCGCTGTCCCTTTCTTCCTTTCTCGCCCTGTTGCTCCCACTTATTTTCTCTCCTGTCTTCCTCCTTTTTTTTCTTTCTCACTCTTGAATTTTGAAAGCGCTGATGAGCTTCATAGAGTAACCTTGAACTCCCCTGAACTTTATCTAACACCTATAAAACTTCCCTTCTGGTTTTCATTGAGCTTCATTGACATTGAATGCCGCAAAGTCTATTTCTTACAACATTCATTGCCACGTCTTTCAGATATGATAAATACAATATTATCACAAGAAGTTGTTATAATGGGTAGTTTGTACTCTTAGATAAATAGAGCATAGACATTTATTTACCTCAAGCACTTTTTGTGCCCCATAAATATTTTTTTTTCTACTGCATAAAAACCCCTGTGTTGTATTCCCAGTCCTCTCTTACAGCTACTTAGCAAAGTTCTATCACAGCTATTACAGCCATACACTGTAGTTCAAATGGAGGCTGTGCTGACTCTGAACTATGTGGCTCCCGCTTGCCTAATCAGAAGGAGGTTTGTATGTGGGTCGTATCACCTTGCCCAAACGTTCAGTCCCATTCAAGTACATGTTTTAACTTGGAGCCCCTCACCTCCAAAGTAGTAAATTACACAGAGCATCTCCTCGCCCTTGCAAATCTGTGCAGTGTGCACTTCTCAAAATGATGCAGTAATTCATAACGGCAGGTCTCTCTGTTCATATGGTGGGGGCATCACAAGATATTCCTACTTCCGTGCATCAATCCATCCATCCATCAGTTTATGCCTCCAATGAACTAAGTTACTCAGGGACCTGGAGAATGGAGGCCGTGTGTCAGGGGAGGGTCACTGATGCGCTGTAATCCATTTTGTTTCGCTCCCTTTCTTTAGGTCTCGTATTTCTTCTGCACTGATAGCTAATACATTTGCCATGTCTTGATATCTCTTCCCAAGAAAAACGAGATAAGAGGAGGAAAATGACATGCTACCATTTTTAGGCCACAGAGGCTGAAATGTCTCAATCATAGAGGTTGCTGTATCTAACGTGTATAGAATCATCCATGGTCAGAATAAGGTATTTCAGTGGGTGGACTACACCTGCACTAAACTTAATTGTTGCTTTTTTATTTCAGAGCTGACATTTGCATGGATCTTCAATGAGTATCCCTACTTTGTCCAACAAGACAGCCGTCGATTCATCTCTCAAGAGACTGGGAGTCTGTACATCGCCAAAGTGGAGCCCTCAGATGTAGGAAACTACACCTGTGTGGTGAATAACAGTGTAACAAGGGAGAAGGTCCTAAGCTCTCCCACACCACTTGTCCTCAGAAGTGACGGTAAATGCCTTAAATGTTTGTTTGCACCATGCTGGCTCATCCCACAGTACATTGTTAATGTTTAGTCATGTTCCTTCCTGTAAAGGTCCTATATCGTTACACCCTACATTATTTACTCCTTGCCATTCCTATCCTGTGTCCACAGCTACATATTTCTCTGTGCCTCTTGTGCAAAGCTACCATTAGCTGTTAGCTTTCCATGTGCAAAACAACATTGCCTGGCCCTAGGTCCAGTTTCTAATTCTGTCTCATATGTAGCTGCAGCTGAGCTGTACCTAACTTGCTCCTACATTTGTTTTAAATGAGAACTGATGCTATGGCCTATTCTTTTTACTGGGATAACAACAGGAGGTCCATTTGTAACCCAGAACATGAAACAGACTAGAACACATCATTTTTTTCTTAATTTCTTTGAAAATATGTGAAATATTAGTAATTGTAGCTCCTGACAATAAACTATATTGTCTACATGTAAAGATTCTCAGTCACCCTGGTGAGGTTTTCTGGAAGTTGACTCGTGACAACTGGACTTATTTCTTGTTAGTTCAGAACAAGTAGCTTCTTCAGTCTGAGAAGAGTTGTTTAAGGAACCAAGTTTATCCTTGAGGGCTTTTTAATTTCTCCCCTGGCCCAAACGTTTTGTCTGTCCCCAGTCACAGAGTGGTTTGAGTGGGTCATTAAAGCTCACAATTCCGATAACCGCTCATTTTCCTAATCAATATTACTATGGTGAGTTTACATTTTCATAGTTGTGTCGAGCTTAAAAATTTACTTTTTGAATTTGACTCTTTGAGGCATTGTGACAGGTCTGTTTACCAGCTGTCATTTACGCTTGACATCTGCCAAGCTAAGTGCCAGCTATATGTTTGAAGTCATTTTCAGACATTCAGACATATGACACCCTGAATTTATGTAGAGTAGCTCCATTTGAGAATGCAAATGTCTGAGTCAGTTGGTCTGGACATTAAACAGACTTCCCAGTTTCCTAGTTAATAGTGCATGTAATGTCCGACTGAGCCCGTGCTTGAATGCGCCAGGTAACTGCTAATTCACCACAAATTCATACTAACAACATTTTTATCATGTGCTCTTGACACTGCAATTTCCATAGTGTACTTTTGGTGCCATGCTGCAACCACCACCCAGTAGCCCACATTATTTCCAGTAGATCTGAATGCTTTGGATCTGAGCAATCTTCTGTTGTGTGCTACATGTGTGTAAGGACAACTCTGGACACACATGATCCTCTGGATGCTGTCCAGAGTTACCTAGATTGCATATTAGCTATAGATATTGCATATTAGAAAACGCTTGCCATTCTGGAGATAGTTTGCCCTACATTTCTCCACTGTATCACGTTGATGCACATAAAACAAAGCGATTCTTTTGGCATCCGAACAACCTATTTGTTGTTTTGTCAGTGCCCAACCATTTGTCTGTGTATGGAAACTGCCTCTGGCCCCACACACCTGAAATCATATTTTAAAAGCCTTGGACAAGCTTGTATATGACAGTGTTAACAATTTATAAAATTTTATAGATATTTATCTTGTTTTAGAATGTGATACAATGTATTAGGAAGAGTCATAGCTGTTTCTATCACATCATCCAGCCTAAACCACCATATACGCAGTCTGTACTTATTAAACCACCCATAGATGAATTTGTATAAAGAGCGCCCCCATGGCAGCCGGCGTTTGTTGAAACTGCAGCCTATTGGCGCCATGCATGAAAAACAACTGTGCAGAAATTGTTTCTCATCACACTTGTCTGTATAAATGAAGAAGCCACAGACTGTAAACACAGAGATGGTCAACA